>PVKU01002174.1:0-244979 GCA_004027475.1 Anoura caudifer | reverse complement strand
TGTAATAGCATAATCAATAAAATATAATTTAAAAAAAAAAAAAAGAAAGCATTTGCATCTGAGTAAACATTTTATTTTAAAATTTACAAAATTTACAGACTGCATTTGCCCAGTCATGCTCCTTTCACCTCCACCTCCCACTAGGCCACCTGTCTTTCCCCTCTAGCTACTTCTCACTCTTATCCTTCACCCAAAGCCCTGTTGACATATTCCACAGTCTTTCATTTGCATTCCCTGCAAGGGCCTATGTTAATTTGACATCGGCAGCATTACAATGAAGCATGAAGAGTAAAGCTCTGTTATTTTTTATTTTGATGCTTTGAGTTTACACCTTACCTGTGGGAAGTTTCAAATGCCCTCATCATGCCAGTCTGCAGTAATCATCTGTACACGTAATTTGAAGGCAGGTCAGCTCTTTCTCCAAGATAGAAGAGGAAACTCAAGACAACCTGGGTAACTCTTCCTGGGTAACTCTCTTTGTTCCAAAGAGAACAATTTACTGCCCTGATCATTTTTCTTAACACATATTGAAATGAACCAAGAAATCTATTTTTTAGTCTCAGGCCCATTGACCTACCTATATTTGTTATAGCACATTTAATTGCCTGGTGGCTTCTGTCCGGCTGGGCTGATATATCTGTAGCATTTCCTCAGCAGGATTGTGAAGTGAGAAATACTTGTTCGTACCTTGTCCAACAACTGATTTTGGACACATCTTTGTGTACTCTATCATTTATGGCCTCAGATGACTATCTCGTTACTTCAAGACACCTCTGTGAATCTCAGTTTCTTTATTTGTAAAATGTTTGTGGTAACTGCTGTCATATAAAAATGCATTTGGAGCTAGGGAGAAATTTTAATTAGAAAGCAAGACTATTGCAATAAGGAGAACAATCTGATCTCAGAGATCTGCAAGTGTCTCAAAATTAAAGAGAAAAAAGGTTTTCTTTTATAGGGTAAAGGATGGACAAGTGGAAAGAAGCAGAATCCTTGGAGGAGAAGCTAGTTAAGCAAGGGGAAATTATCCTTGGGGTCTGTAAGAAGGTATCTCTTTGGTCAGCCAATTCCCAAGAGAAAATGACAAGGGGGTGCGGCTCATTTTTTTTTCTTCTTTTTTTTTTTTGGTGCTTGCTCAGTCTTGGGAGTAAACCAAGTTCAGGGGCCTGTAGGAAGTAGAGAAGCTTAACTAAAGTTTGGTTAGGAAAAGAAAAAATGAGGGTAAGAAACAAGCAATTGAGAACACTTCATTACTACTATTGAGGATCATTGTAGGAATTAAATGGCAGTGCATATGCAAGTAGTTGAACATAGTAATTGCAGCAGACCACAGAACAAAACTCACTAAGTTCCATGAGCCAATAGAAAGTATATTCGACTTCTGGCCAAGATGGAGGCATAGGTAGACACACTGTGCCTCCTCGCACAACCAAAATTAAGGACAACAGAGATTTAGAAAGGAAAAAAAATCCAGATCTGATAGAAAATTGAACTGTAAGGAAGTTTGACAACCATTCATCCAGACTGGTAAGAGGGTGGAGTCGGTGTCCCACAGAGAGGGGTCAAGGCAGGAAAAAGTGGTGGTTGGCAGTCCTGGGTGCACAGGCAGTAGCTAGAAGACTCTGGGTGCACTGGGCAGCTTGCTGACCTGGGACATGCATTCACATGCAGATGAACCAGGCAAAAACGAGGGGACAGACTGTGAAACCCAGGGCCCCAGCACTGGGAAATAAAGCCTAAAAGCACCCAATGAAAACACTTATAGGGGTTGAGGTGCCAGGAGAGACTCCCAAACTCACAAGAGAGTTCCTTGGAGAGACCCACAGGGTCCTGGAACATGCACAGGCCTGCAAGCTGAGGAAGCAGCACCAGAAGGGCCCAGTTTGCTTGTGGAAAGTGTTGGAAGGGACTGGGATATGAGAGAGAGCAGAGCAAGCTTCATTGTTCCATTTCTAACCCTGCCCCCATATACAGCATCAGAACCTAGCTACTGGGTTGCCCAACCCTGGTGAATATCTAAGGCTCCACCCCTCACTATGTAACAGGTGTGCCCAGACTATGTATATATATGTTCTTCCGCTTGAGCCATATATATATATATATGGCTCAAGCGGAAGAACAGATCAAAGCCCCAAAGCCATACATCTAAGTGACCAAGAGATAGCCAACCTACCAGATTCAAAGTTCAAAGCCCTGGTGATCAGGATGCTCACAGAATTGGTTGATTTTGGTCACAAGTTAGATGAACAAATGAATGCTTCACTAAGTGAAATGAAGGAAAATGCACAGGGAACTAATAGTGATGGGAAGGGAACTGGGACTCAAATCAATGGAGTGGACCAGAAGGAAGAAAGAAACAACCAAACAGAAAAGAATGAAGAAACAAGAATTCAAAAAAATGAGGAGAGGCTTAGGAACCTCCAGGATTTCTTTAAACATTCCAACATCTGAACTATAGGGGTATCAGAAGGGGAAGAGGAAGAACAACAAGTGGAAGGAGTGTTTGAACAAATAATGAAGGAGAACTTCCCCAATCTGGCAAAGGAAATAGACCTCTAGGAAGTCCGAGAAGCTCAGAGAGTCCCAAAGAAGTTTAACGCAAGGAGGAACACACCAAGGCACATCATAATTACATTAGCCAAGGTTAAAATGAAGGAGAGAATTCTAGAAGCAGCAAGAGATAAGGGGATAGTCACCTACAAAGGAGTTCCCATCAGACTGTCAGCTGATTTCTCAACAGAGACCTTATAGGCAAGAAGGGGCTGGAAAGATGTGTTCCAAGTCATGAAAGTCAAGGACCTATATCCAAGATTGCTCTATCCAGCAAAGCTTTCATTTAGAATGGAAAGGAAGATAAAGTGCTTCTCAGATAAGGTCAAGTTAAAGGAGTTCATCATCACCAAGACTTTATGATATGAAATGTTAAAGGGACTTATCTAAGAAAAGAAGATAAAAAATAGGAACAGTAGAAAGATAGCAAACTCACAGTTATTAACAACCAAAGCTAAAACAAAAGAAACTAAGCAAACAGCTAGAACAGGAACAGAACCACAGAAATGGAGATTGCATGGAGGGTTAGTAACAGGGGAGTGGGAGGAGGAGAGAGGGGGAAAAGGTACAGAGAATAAGTAGCATAGATGGTAGGTAGAAAATAGACAGGGGAGAGCAAGAATAGTGTGGGAAATGTAGAAGCTAAAGAACTTATGACACATGGAAATGAACTAAAGGGGGGAATGTGGGTGGGAGGGGGTGTGCATGGTGGAGGGGAATGAAGGGGAGAATGGGACATGTAATAGCATAAGCAATAAAATTAAATTAAATTAAAGAAACAAAAAAAAAGAAAGTATATTCAACAATACTAGTTTAATTCCTTCCAGACTTCCATGTCTTCTAGAATCTAGAGGCACACTAAAGAGTCTCTAGTTAGGCTTTCTTGGGAATTATATGAGTTTTAGCTGAAATATAATTCCCATTGAGATAAGAACACAAGGTTGGATGATTGCTGCCTGCTCCAAATTGTTGTAAGGTCTTTGAGGCCAGGCCCATGTTTTTTATTACATGTCTGATGAATGAATGACGGCATTAATCAATTAATTAATAAATTAGCTGATAGGCACAGTCCAGGCAGCATTGTGATAAAATGAAGAAATTGTACAATAAACTGCAGATAATTGAAATCCACTGTTCTGCAGGGCAGGTTATTATGAGAAACCTGCTGCTGAAGGAGTAGGGGGTCTTTTAGGGAAAGAAAAGAGTTCTACTGGCTTTTTTTTTTCCTGTAATGAGTACTTCTGCCACTTTTGCTTTCTTTATGCCCATATCTAACAGTGATAGCAGTCCCCAGATGAGGCATAAAATTCACCCTCCCAAAACCATACATTCCCAAAAATAAAAATTGGCATGATGATCTGACAGTATACAATAGCCTGTTTTAAAAAATTCTCTTTTAAAAAAATAATGTACATTCCTTTATTGGAGATTTTTATACTCCAGACCCCTTCCCTACCTACTTCCTTTACCATCTCCTTAAAATTCATTAAATATTAGAGACATGCATGTACTATAAAGGGGACCAAAAGGACTGATTTCCAAAACCAGTTTCCTCTGGGTTTTTATTTTATCTTTTACTTTCTGTGAGATTAGCAAGTGACTTTTCAAAAAGCTTTCCTGTGCTTTCTTACATGTTTCTTACTAAGGCCTTTCCTCTTTCATTGGGCATTCTTTCTCTTCAGTTTTTCCTCTGTATTTTACTTACCCAGCATGCTCTGAACCGGTTGATGTCTGAGCCTTTTTCTGTGGATAATTTGCATCAGCGCTCTTTGGTGCAGAGTAGCCTCTGCTTGCTACATGGGTATGGGAAGCAGGGAGGAGAAAGTGCAGAATATTGGGTCTGACCCAATTTAAAGTGTAGTGACCTTTGTCATGAAGACTGAATTATTTGGTTCAGTGAATGTTTAATTTATGAACAAGCAGGTTAAACCTCTCTAAACTTCATCGCAAGCATGTAGAGGGCACAAGAACACGTGGGAAGAGCATTTAAAGTTCTCATGTAAATATTTTAAGGATTATATAGAATATCTGTAAAGAATATGACATTGCCTAATACAACATAAATGAGGAAGTGTTTCCTTTAAAGTATGTTTTTCCTTACAAAAAAGGCATGACTAATTTGAGGTCTTTTTTTTCCCCAGTAATTAATGGCTATAGTGGGATAGCCCTAGGATCACTCAATCACTACAGACCAGTGATTCCCAGACTTTAGCCCACATCAGAATCACCTCCTTGTGTTGAAAACACAGCTTGCTGGGCCACATCATCAGCATTTCTGATTCAGTAACTCTGGGTGGAGCCCAATAATTTGTATTTCTCGTAAGTTCCCAGGTGAACCCTCAGCAGCTGGTCCAGGGAACCACGTTTTGAAAATAACTGCTGTAGTTAAGTGCTAATGATAAACATCCCCTGAGAATTTAGCCACTTTAATTTTTCCTATGTGTTACATGGAAAAAATGTGTATTAAATTCAAGGAGTAAATTTCTACATTCTTAGCAACACTTTATTACATACCTGCAGCTGAGATTTGTTTCCAGTGTCAAGATAAGAACCTAAACAACCAAACAAACAAACAAGCAAAATATGATCAAAGACACTGAAACTGAGAACAGGCTGACAGTGACCAGAGGGGAGAGGGGAGGGAATTTCAGGGGAAAAGGTGTAGGGTTTTACAGGAACAAATATAAAGGACGCTTGGACAAAAACTAGGGGGTTGGAAATGGGAGGGTAGGGGTGGGTAGGTGGGCTGGGATGGGATGGGAATAAAAGACAGAAAACTGTACTTGAACAACAATTAAAATTTTTTAAAAAAGATTCCAAGGGACACAACTAAAAAAAGAGAGAGAGAGAGAGAGAGAGAGAGAGAGAGAGAGAGAGAAACACTTGAACCTTTAGAGAATTTTTGGTGAGTGTCTTTGAGCCAAACTGATGACAATGGCTGGAAAGCAAAATCTCAAGGAACTGAGAAATGCTCCGGAGAATGGTGGTTTAGCACCTTATTTTATTCATTACAATCAAAAGAGGAGGTGTAAGGGGTTACATAGATCCATTGGTGGTAGATTAGGGAAGCAGGAGACAGCAAAGTGGGTGGGGCACTTGGATTGGATAAAAGGTAAAATGATAGACGCATACTTTTACTCAGGTAGTTATAGGATAGTTAACAATTAACAGGATAACAATAACAATGAGGAGATTTGTGGTATGCCCTGGTGTGGTGCCTATACTTTGAAGGGTCCAGAAAAAGGGAACTTGACATCCAGAGGTGTGTTATCATAGATGCAAAAACACAACAGACAAGCCCAGTTAAGGTAAAGATTTACCTTTGTTAGGGAAAAATACTGGCCTAGGACATGGCTATCCTCCATAAACTGCTTTTAGTTAATAAATTTTAATTTCAACCCATCCTATGTGGTTACTTTAGGTCTCTGAGCTTCTTAGGCCACTACATAGGCCTGCCTTGAGCTTGTCGGGTTTGGTATGTGGCCCCTTTCCTTCTGCACCGGGTTTGTTCTATCTCATTGAAAATATTAAAGGACTTTCGCTTTTCTCTGATTCTTAGGGTTAGCTCATTTTCTGTAATATTTAGAAAGTTATCTTCTCATAACAATATTAGATAATAATGTAAGCTATATGTCAATTATATCTCAAAAAAGACCAAAAATATTAAACATTAAATTTCCCTATGCTTTCTTTGAAATTAAAAATAGCTTTTAATACACAATGGAACTACTTTTTCCTTAGATTCTTGATGGTTTGACTGCTTCTTTGGACCCAAGCCCAGATTGTGATGTAACTGGTGATATTTTTCCTCGATTTATTCTTTATTATCATACATGTTATACACAAAGAATGAAAATTTGCATTTGGTTCTTTATTCCTGATAAAATATTATGGTCTTTATAACAGGTTAAGAAGTATTATAGTACCACTATATTTCATGTTTAGCCTCTATAAAACAGCTTAATGGATTATGTGTATAAGGTGAGGAGAAATGAAAGTAGAATTATGTTAAATTGTGTGACCTCAAAATAGATTATAAACATTTTAAGTAGTTAGTGACTTCTGTAGATGCCACTAAACTGGGAACTTGCTGTCACGCTTGTTTAATTCTTGTTCAGCAGTGGATTATATTCTCATTAAAAACCTGTTTCTCATTGAGACAGGTCCTTGGTTTCTCAAAATGTTTCCAATAAGGGAGGAAGAGAGTTCGAGTGAATTACCACAGATGTAGAAACAGTCATCAATAAGGCAAATATTTGCAATACCCCTAATGTGGGACCCTGAAATATTAGAACTGCATGTCCTAAGGGTGTCCCTGGCAAGCAGAGCCAAGAGACCCCTATGACTTTTCCTAGAGATTCTATCTCTTTAACTTAATATAATCTATCACCTCGTCTCCCTGTTCATTTGATGTTTTTTCTCCATTCTGGCTGTTGGGTAGTATAATCATATGAAAAATTGGGACTTCTACCTGTGTCCATTCAAGTTCTTCCACGGGAAAATCTCCAGAACAGATGCCCTGGTAATAACAGTCTCGGACATTTAACCTGACAGACCTAGCGAGATAGAGCTGCTCTGGGGGAAGGGGCCCCAAGAAGGAAGGTCCTATGATGAGCTGAGATAGTCAAAATAAAATATTTGCTGCTCATGCTCGGAAGCACAGGTTAGACCACAGAAGGAAAGGCTTGAGAAAACCCCATCTCTCCTGCAGGGTTTCCCAGCTTGGGGTGGGGAGTGAAGCGAAGAGAGCTGACCTGGATAGGGAGTTGGCACAGTATTCGCCTGATGGACCAAATGACAACCATTGTGCCCTTGTCTGATCACGTGTCATTTTGCTGTGACCTGAATTTTGCTATGAACAGTTTTGGTTTGAAAAGCCGTTAAGGAGGGTGTTTCAAAATAGAAGCTAGAAATAGAAGAAAGCAAAGGAAGTTTGTGCCAAGATCAGAAAAAAGAAGGCTAATTTCATAATCCTACAAAGATTTTATAAACCAGCAGAAACTTTTAGAGGTGAATTCCAGCAGGTAATGGAGGAAAGGTTGAAAGAGCCTCCTCTAACACTAATCCTTCTGCTCTGCAGTGTCCATCAGCTTCTCCAGAGTCCACTGGAATAACATGACAGTGGAGGTCTTTATGTGAAATTTCCTTTTATGAGCTCCTCTCCACACTTCAATATTTAACTAAGCCTCCTTTGGTGGGGGCCAAGAATCAAGGGTCTTACAAAAGCAATTCTGTTCTTCTCTTCAACACAACAGTCTATTAAGAATGTTAGCAATCCTATTATCTAGAATTGTGATTGAGTTGCTATATGGAGAGTTAGCAACAGAAGCAGAAGAAATTGTCTTAATGTGATGAAAATAGTGTCCGCATAATGAAAACTCAGGAATGAGTGGAAAGTGAGATTTGCCTGGGGGCCACTAAAGAGACTGTTTTTGAAGAAGGCTGCTTTGAGAATCCAAGCTCTTTACCCTGGTGCCAGCCTCCATGAGAAGCCAGAGTTAGGAATCTGAACAGATACGTACTGGAAGAGCTGGCTTTAAATGCACCAATAACTCTTACATTTAGTATAGTTTGTAAATAAAGTGCCTTTCTCCTTCTATTCAGCTCTTCCAAAGCATTTACAGCTTCTTAATTAGACATATGTCTGCTATTTATTACTTTTTAAAAGGTCAAGTGGTTAATGCCCCACTGTTGAAAATTCCTAGTAATTAATAATTAACATAATAAGCACAGCTCCTCTACCTTCCTTATCTTTGGTTGTCTCCCTGTATTTATACATTAATATGGAGTAATTAAATGATGGCAGGAGAATCGCCTGCAAAGGCATCAGCATGACAATGGATCTGTTGCTCATTCTTCCAGTCTTTACTAGTGTTATCTGTAAAGGATAGAACGAAAAGGGCTGATTCCAACTGTTGCTTTTACTTCTTAAGGTTACAAGGGCAGTTTCCCATAGGTGTACATTGGATTAGATGACTTTTACTTTCATTTGCAAAAGGAAGATGTGATGAGTGAAAACTACGGACTGCAGCATGCAAATGGGCTCTTTAGCATGGATCCAAAAAAAAAAAAAAAAAAAAAGCCTACATAAAGAGGTGTTTTATCTCTCTGAGATATTCCTCAGCACTAAAGAGAAAGATCATTGAGGTCACTTTAAAGTGCCTTTGTACCAAATTTGGCCAGAAAAACTATTCTTTGTCCACACCTGTCTTCCATCGTGCCTGAGGTGTCCAGAGGGAAAGTGCTTAAACAAACAGCTGGTGGTTATGCTCTTACTGTGTCTCGTAACAATGCCAATGATAACCTAAAGCTTTGTACTTAAAAGCATCTGCCATCTAAGAAACTTAAAGAGCTTTACGCATGGTAACTCATTAGAGCTCCCAACATCCCTCCTCGGTGACTACAAGGCAAATATGATCTCAGCTGTACAGATGGGGAAACTGATGTGGAAGAAAGGCAAAGTGCTTTTTCCATTTTTGCACAATGACTCAGTAGCAGTCCTGAGAATAGAAAGTAGGTCTCCTGACTATAGTCTTTCTGGGTAGGTACTGGACCACATACTTAATGAGAAATTGTCCCTGAGAAAGACTCTATTTACAACTACAGTAAAGAAGGATTTACACTTTATAGTCATTGTGTCTAAAAATCAGTAAGCCAAGTGCCAGTTGTTATGCTTTTATGCAGTTATTATGCTCATGGTGTGACGGAAAGACCATTGACCTGGGAGTCAGATAGATGCAGCCATTTAACTGGCTTTGAGACCGTGTGTAATCTGTCCAACCACTCTAAGCTCATCAAATGGAGAGAATAATATCTATCACACATGGTGGCTACAAGGATTACATGCCTATTTTGACCATGCCTATAGTTAAGATACAATGATTCTCAACGTGTTGAACATAAATGTAAAGTTTGTACTAGTCATTCAGGTGTGATGAATTCCTAGGCAAGGCAACTCAATTTAATGCCCACTGCTCTCCTCAATATAAAATGCCACAAAAGGAAGGATGCCAGATAACCTTTTCCATTCAGATTTTATATATGCTGTTGCACACTGTAGGTTTGTTCATTTCAAAAAAAAATTATCTAGTTTAGTGAATTTCTCCCAAAGAAGAAAATATTCTTTCCATACTTGAAGAACAAACAAATAGTATTGGATACATGTCTCATTCATCCATTTATTTATTTACATGAACTTTTGCCACTTTACAAGTGTAACATTTTATATAAATTGCATTTTCCAATTATAAATAATATACTTATTATTTAAATTTTAAATGACACAGATATTGTAAAAAAGGAAAATGTTAATAGTATTTGGTGTCTGTTTCTTTAAGATTTCTTCTAAGAAACATATTTCTTAGAGTCCATGATTTGTCTCTAGTTAGTTTATAGGAAGTGTTATGACAAATATTTTAGTTTGATGGTTACCTCAAAAGCTACTACCCAATAAATTTATATCAGGTTCTGACATTTACCTTTTTATCCAGCAGAGTTTATATGATAGTATGTTTAAATATTACACAAAATGTAACAAAGCTTGATTAGATGTTTCTAGACAAGATGCTTCTGGACAAGATGCTTCTAGATGCTTCTGACTTGGCAGAGTGTACTGGAATGGGTGCCCCTGCAGAATGACAGTTGGACCTGGAATTAGAACAAATAACATAAGTAGCCGCAAGGGAAGTTGGGTTAGTAGGCAGTGGACTGTGGATTGCTTCTGTCATGCTCAATTTACAGATCCTAGCATGCAAATTCATCATTTTACCTGACAGGGCAAATCAGGCATAGAAATCATGCACTGCAGTCATGAGGAGTGCTACGTGAACAATAAACAACAATACCCTAAGGCTGAACGCACCCAAGCTTGCCTCCATAGTCACCAGTTGCCTTTGTGCAACCCTCAGGCTATACGTACATCTTTCTCATAACTGAGGCATCCATTGCAAAAGCCTGAAGATAGGTAATGTAATCTTGTTGTGGCCTTCCTGAAAATAAAAACAAAACAAACAAACAAAAAAACAACAGAAGTAAGTGGCATTGAAGTTCCTAAAAGGCTTGCTACCATTGAGAATAATATTATTTAAGATTTCAAATAATTAGCACTGAAATTTCACTAAGGGTCATCAGTTGCTACAAAGGTCTTTTAAATTTAACTTTAATTCTTTTACATTTATGCACCAAGTAGCAAAGGCATTTCTACTTTGTTCAAATGGTCTTCCCTCAGTATCTCCTTTGCATAGGTATTTGATGGATGCATAGCTAGAATGACACCTACATAAATAATATAGACAAGTAGATGGGAGATGAATAAAGAGAGGGATACGTGAATGGATGATGAACTGATGAGAATGTACTGTGTGTTCCCTTCGCAGACAGATATGCATGGGCATTTTTATCAATCTTCCTAAAGAACTTAAAATTTGAATTTAAGAAATTTAAATTTTCTTCATGCTTTCATAGATGCTTCAAGAATTTAAGACAGGTGGCTTAAGAATTAGTAAAAAGAGCTATCACTTGTCTTTCTCTTTCTCTGTGTTCTTTTTTTCCCCACAATTTCTTCTACCTTTGCCTTACCATTTTTATCTTTTTAGCCTTCATCTTTCACTTTTTACATGTATATGTTTAACTACTCATTTTACTAATATTTACTCTCAATTTCCCTGCTTTTCTCTTTATTTTCCCCCTAATATCTGTCAAAAAATGACCACTTATTTGAGTTTTGCTTTTTATTATGGGTGTGCAGAGTGGAAAGAGAACAGGAAAAGTAGGCCTTTAGAGAAAAAATATGAGTGCTTTTCAGATTTCCCATTTGTCCTCTCTCTTGCAGTAATGAGCAATTTCTACCCAATCCTAAAAAAAGAACGAGAAGAAGGTGCAGAGAATTGGGAAGTTGAAGTGGAATTATTTGATTTAAATATCAATACAAATTAGGAAAGTCAGGAAGCAAATGTATGCTAGCAGAGTGATAGAGTAGGTTCAGTGAGGCATAATCAAGAAGGAAATAACCCCCCACAAAAAAAGGATTCATAATAATACCATATTTTCTGAAAGAGAGATGCCTCCAAGGATTTAAAGATAATAACACTTTGATGTCATTTCTTTGATTCCAGGTTATACTTTATATTATAAGTTTAACCTATACTGAGAGTGTGATTTCCCAGGCATAGAAGGAGTTGGCTTTTTGGATACATCTTTTTGTATGTTAATTTATCTAGCATTGTTTTTTGTGGAATATATTGCTTTATGTAATACATCCCCAGAGTCTCCCAAACCTTGAATAAATGATTATTCCAAGTAGGAAAGATTTTGGCTAGTATGTTTTTCATTGACTTTTCATTTTTTTTTTAGGCAGATACACACTTACGTTGGTGCCAAAAATAACACCATGTGTTAAACTGGTGGAGTAATACTGAACCTTGTTTCAACATCCTCAGTACTGGAGTTCTGGCTAAGAAAGAATTTAGAGCCAAGACTCAAACAATAAGAGTTTATTTAGAAAGTTACCCAGAGGTAGAAAAAGTGAGCTGTAGAAGAAATGGGCTCAGGAAAGAAGTTACAGAGGCAAAAGAAGGGCCTTTGGAATTTAAGACAAAGGGAGAGGCAAGGGAACTGCTTCTGGGGGAAGGCAAGGGTGTTCTTGAGAGAGAGAGAGCCCTGCTGGGTTCAGTTCTTACGTATATTTATCTGGAGGCCTCAGGAGAGAATCCCAGTAGAATCATTAGCTTTCCAGGTGTGTCCTTTTGGGTTCATGGTCTCTATGATTGGTAGGTGCCATAGAAGGGTGGGTCATTAGTCAGTGCATCTGGCTCTGATGTTAGCCATGGCATTGTTTGTCTGGTTTTGCTCTTTTTCTGGGCCTGGAGCTAAAATACAAGTGAGGCCTTAGATGTATTTGATGTGGATCAGAACCTCATTGTCCTGAGGGCTTAACGCTTAAGGGCTATGCTCCAGGCCCTTTGTTCATTCTCTCTCTAAGGGGGTCTAACCTGCATGCCAGGGGAGGAAAAGTCAGGGGAGGGTCTGAACCCCATTACCAGCAATATGAATGGTCAGGGGTCTAAACCCCATGACCAGTTATATGGTAGAGGAGGAAAGGTTACCCTGGGGGTGAGGTCCTTGTTTTCTCAGTTTTGCCCATTGCTAGGACACCCAGGGCTTTCTGCCCTGGTGACCATCTATACCTGGTCTATTCTTTTTGCTCTGTTCATGTCTATCTAACTGCCTATCACACTTCCAGATTTTAACTAGGTCTAAAAAAGATACAAAAAATTAACTGCCATGAGAAAATTATACTATTTGGATTTACAGCAAAATGAACATAGTGAAAATCCAGAATCTGATAAAGTTTTTGCCTCAGAATCCAGATAATTTTCTAGGCTTAGACACCAATAATAAACTCAGTTTTGATTGTTTCTAGTTTATGCAACTTGTAGTTTTTTCTGTTCTCCCCACTACAGTTCACATATACAACCTTACCCACATATTGGGAGGATAGGTTCTGCTTCTCAGTTACTGACTAAATCTTGTACACTTCTCAACATCTGTGGATTCAGTATCTTCAGTTGAGGGGACAAAAGGATTACTCTATATCACCTCTAATGAGCTTTATAGATCTAAATATTTGAGAATCATTTTAAAAAGTCTTGTTTTATACTTAGTGCTCTTGTTGATTATAGAACATGCTCATTTCAATGGATTGTTGACTTGTTCATTTGAAGTCAAGGTGCAACCACCTCTCCAATTATTTATCGTATTGGAAACTTTTCATATTGCTCACGTGTCTGTCACTATCAGTGTGTCAAACACAACATCTCAAAGAGTGGCATTTTTGCAGCCCAGACAGAGCAGTCCCCACCACTGTCTGTCTTCCAGACAGTCCCCACCTATCTTCTGCTCATATCAGGAAGATAAGTAAATGGCTCATCTTCCCCATACAAATAATTTAGTAGCTTGTCTGTCTGGAAGGTAATGGCATATCATCTGCAATTTCTGCAATTTTGACAGTGTAATATAATAGGATATGAGACACCCCCAAACTGCAACCCAGACAGCTCTGTTGTTAAGATGGTAAATTATTCTGACCTCCTCCTCATAGAAATATTGTGGTCAGCACCACTCATCTATACTCGTTCTTCTTTGAGTCTTTTTGATCTGCCTACATCTAGGAAGTAAAAACATTACTTTTACTATGTATCCCATAGATATGTCAATTTGAATAAAATCTCTGGCCTCTGAACAGAATGATTTGGTGCTTTTTATATTACCATTTCCCACTGATTCATCTTTTTTCACAAAGTCCTTTTTTTATGCAATGTTAACATATCTACAGTCCTGAGTTACATTTGCACCAACCTCAGATACTAGAAAATGAAACGTTCAAAGGGAGAGAAACAGTTACCATGTATTTGATAAGATATACAAGAAGTAGAAAATTTTTAGGCAAAGGTATGATTTTTATCTCTCCTGTAAATTCTGAGTATGGCTTGTAATATTTAACCCAATAAAGAAAATTTTGTCCCCTTGGAATCATGTGGTCTGTCTGAGGTGGACTGATAAAAAAATAAGTATATTTTATTCAAATAAATTAGGGTATTTCTTCTGTGAACTATAGAAATACAAAGTAGTTGAGCTTGCCATCATTATCAACACAAGCATTGGAATAATAGTAGCATCCCTTCCTTTGAATGTACAACTTATTTGTATTCATACACCCATTATCCATGCATCTATCCATTAATTTCACACATGTTTGCTGTGCATACACTTGGTGAAAGACACAATACAAGGAACCAAGAACTGGTTTACAATGACAGTCTATTAAGCTAATTAAGCATAGTAATAATTGGGCATATTTTTACTTTATTAGAAATTCCAACAGGGCAGGCATACATTAGTATTATTCAAAACATTAAAAATAGAGGGAATTCCAGCTTTCACCATTAGGTCATATGAACTAGATACTTAAATTTTGTTTTGTAAGAACCAAATCTAAAACTTAACAATCAATATCATCATCATGGAACAGATAGAATATTCATACCCAGTCTTGCTGTTGAAAGTCCACAGTAATATTTCAAATGGTCTTTTACCATGTATTTATTTATTTAACTGTAAATTAAAACTTTGGGAGAAAAATACTTTTCTCTTAAATTTATTTTTAGATATAAATTATTCTAAGCCAAACTTAAATTATAAAACATTTCATGTGGTTTATCAGTCATGACAGGTATTCACTGCACCAATCTTGAGAAAATATGTAAATGAAACAAACCCATATGTATTCAACCCATACATTTTTGAGAGCACACAGAATCATTTCAATTAGAGTTTTTATTAATGTGGACTTGAATAATACATGCTCTCCAAGTTGTAGATTGATTAGATTTGTACCGAGGGATCCTTTTTTATATAGCTTTGCAAATAAACAGAATATTTCCTAGATTAAACTAGCATCAGTGGTGGATATATAAATGTTCACTAAACATGAACTGTAACAGCAAACTCAAGAGTACATATCTGGGTGTTTAAATGCATTTGTAGTGATTTATATGGAAGTAGAAATCTATTGTTTATTATTCCCAATTCTTCAGTGTTTTCTTTACCAATCCCCCCACTTCCAGGAGCAGTGCCAATGGCTCTGAGTGGCTGCCCTGACAATGGTTTTGCTTTGGATTTCCTTTTTAAAGAATTTTTACTCCCTTTCTTTTTTTTTTTAAATAATGTTTCATTGTTTATGCTGTTTTAGTTGGCCCAATTTCCCCCCTTTGCTCCCCTACTACCCTGCCTACCCTCTACTTCTATAGTCAATACCCATACCATTGTCCATTTCCATGGTCCCTTCATATATGTTCTTCGTCTAATCCCTTCACCTTCTTTCAAAAAGTCCCCATCTCCCTTCTCCCTTCGTACAACTGTCAGTTTGTTCCATGATTCCATGCTTCTGGTTCTCTTTTACTTATTAGTTTATTTTGTTCATTAGTTTTCTCTTAGAAGTGAGATCATGTCGTACCTGTCTTTCACTGATTGGCTTATATCACTTAGCATAATAGTCTCCAGTTCCATCCACGCTGTCATAAGAGGAGGAATTCCTTCTTTTATATGCTGAGTAGTATTTCGTTGTGTAAATGTACCACAGTTTTTTGATCTACTCATCTACTAATGGGAACTTGGGCTGTTTACAAATCTTGGCTCCTGTAAATAGTGCTACTATGAATTTAGGAGCATGTAAATTCTTTTGAATTGGTGTTTTGGGATTCTTAGGGTATATTCCCAGCAGTGGAATCACTGGGTAAAAAGGCAGTTACATTTTTAATTTTTGAGGAAAATCCATACTGTTTTCCAGAGTGGCTGTACCAGTCTGCATTCCCACCAACAATTCACTGGGGTTCCCTTTGCTCCACATCCTCTCCAGCACTTATTGTTTGTTGATTTATTAATGATAGTCATTTTGGCAGGTGTGAAGTGATATCTCATTGTGGTTTTAATTTACATCTCTCTGATGGCTAGCGATGTTGTGCATTTTTACATGTCTGTGGGCCATCCGTATGTCCTCCTTGGAGAAGTCTCTATTCATGTCCTTTGCCCATTTTTTAATTGGATTATCTGTCTTTCTGGTTGAGTACATGAGTTCTTTATATATTTTGGAGATCAAACCCTTGTTTGATGTATCAGTGGCAAATATGTTCTCTTATACAGTGGGCTCCCTTTCCATTTTGATCATTGGTTTTTTAGCTGTGAAGAAGCTTGCTAATTTGATGTAGTCCCATTTGTTTATTTTTCCTCTATTTTCTGTGTCTTAGAAGATATATCAGCAAGAATATTGCTTTGTGAGATATCTGAAATTTTACTGCCTATATTTTCTATTAGGATTTTTATGGTTTCATGACTTATATTTAAGTCTTTTATCCATTTTGCAGTCTCTCTTTGTCAAATATTATTTGACTATAGAGACAATGGGTTTATTTCTGGGCTCTTGATTTTGTTCCATTGATCATGTGTCTGTTTTTATGCCAGTACCAGGCTATTTTAATTACAGCAGCCTTGTAGTATAGTTTTAAATCAGGTATTGTGATCCCTCCAACTTTGTTATTCTTTCTCAAGATTCCTGAAGCTATTCAGGGTCTTTTTTGGTTCCATATAACTTTTTGGAATAAAGTTATATTGTTCTAGATCTGTGAAATATGCCATTGGTAAATTGTGTTGAATCTGTAGATTTCTTTGGGTAGTATGGACATTTTAATGATGTTAATTCTTCCAATCCATGAACACAGTATATACTTCCATTTATTCGTATCTTCCTCAATTTCATTCTTCAGTGTCCTATAGTACTCTAAGTACAGGCCTTTTACCTCCTTGTCTAAATGTATTCCTATGTACTTTATTTATTATTTGTTGCTATAGTATATGGGATTTTTTTTTGGTTTCTTTTTCTTATAGTTCATTATGGGTGTACAATAATGCTATTGATCTCTGAATATTGACTTCCTATCCTGCTACTTTGCTGAATTCACCTATTAGATTGAGTACTTTTTTGGTGGATCCTATAGGGTTTTCTGGGTATACTATCATGTAATCTGCAAACAATGACAGTTTTACTTCCTCCTTTTCAATTCATATGCTTTTTACTTCTTCTTCTTGTTGATTGTTATGGCTAAAACTTCCAGTATTATGTTGAATAGGAGTGGTGAAAGTGGACACCCTTGCCTTGTTCCTGATCTTAAGGGAACAGTTTCTAGTGTTTGCACTTTGACTATGATATTGGCAGGCAGTTTTTCATATATGGCCTTTATTATGTTGAGGTATGCTCCCTCTATTCCACTTTGCTGAGTGTTTTATCATAAATAGGTACTGGATTTTATCAAATGCTTTTTCTGCATCTATTGATATGATCAGGCGATTTTTGCTTTTATTTTGTTTATGTAACATACTATGTTTATTGATTTGTGAATATTGTACCATCCTTGCATCCCTGGAGTAAATACCACTTGATCATGGTGTATGACCTTTTCAATGGTTGAAAAGATCCAGTTTGCTCATATTTTGTTGAAGATGTTAGCATCTATATTCATCAGAGATATAGGCCTGAAGTTTTCTTTCTTTGTTGTGACTTTACCTGGTTTTGAGGTGAGGATCATACTGGGCTTATAGAAAAAGGAGTCTTCCCTCTTCTTGAATTTTTTGGAACATTTTGAGAAGGATAAGTGTTAGCTCTTCTTTAATGTTTGATAAAATTCACCTGTGAAACTGATGTGGCCATGGGCCCGCGGTGTCTGCATCATTATGCATAAAATGAGACATTCACACAGACTCCAGAGTCTGGTGGAGGGAAAGGGGACAGCATGGCTTTTCTCTCAAGGGGAGCAAAAGCCTGCGGCCTCCACCATGAGAGGCCTTTATTGGGTTTCTTCCCACATTACATTATGGTCCTCATTTACTATGCACAGGTTCACTTTAGGTGGTTACCTTTTACAGAAAACGAAGGAGCCAATGCCAATAATCACACCACAGAAAAGGGAAAAGTGGTACAACTGTTTACACTGATCCTAGGAAGATTTAGGATGGATTTTAGGAAGTTACAATAAGCACTTGCAGTCCCAGTTAAGGGTGAGGTAGTTTTAATAAAAGCAAATCTCAAAGCAGCCTAGGTTTGATTCATAGCAGGCCTGATTCCCCATGGGAGAAACTGTCTGTGGGTGTGGGTCTTGTGCATCTCTGATTGGGAGCTGGGCCCACGCCACGCAGTGCGGTCTCCTACATGAAACCATCCAGACCAGGGCTTTTGTGTGTTGGGAGGTTTTTGATTGTTGCTTCAATTTCACTAGTTGTTATAAGTCTATTCACATTTTGTGCTTCTTCCTGATTCAGTTTTGAAAGATTGTATGTCTCTAAATTTGTCTATGTTACCCAGGGTATCACATTTTTTGGCATATAGTTATTCATAGTATATGAATAATTATGTAGTTATTCTTACAATCCTTTATATTTCTGTGGTATCATTTGTTACTTCTCTTTTATTTTTGATTTTATTTATTTGGGTATTTGTCTTTTTTTTTCTTGATGAGACTGGTTAAAGGCTTGTTGATTTTGTTTCTTTTGGATCTTTCCAAAGAACCAGCTCCTGGATTCATTGATCCTTTAAATTGTTATTTATTTATTTATTTTTAGTCTCCATGTTATTCAGTTCTGCTCTGATCTTGATTCTGTCCTTCTTCTACTCACTCTGGGTTTTCTTTCTGTTATTGTTGCTCTATTTCTTTTAGATGTAGGGTTAGGTGGTTTGTGATTTTTTTCTGTCTTCTTTAGGTAGGCCTGTGATGCTATGAATTTCCCTCTCAGGACTGCCTTCACTGTGTCCTATATGTTTTGTGTTGTTGTGTGTTCATTTTCATTTGTTTCCCAATACTTTTTTATTTCTCCCTTGAATCATTGTTAACCCATTCATTATTTAATAACATGTTATTCAGTCTCCATGTATTTTAATGTTTTTGACTCTTTTTTCCGAGGTTGGTTTCTAGTTTCAAGCCATTGTGATCTGAGAAGATGATTCATATGATTTCAGTTTTCTTGAATTTGTTAAGAGTTGTTTTGTGTTCCACCATGTGGTCTATATTTGAGAATGATGCATGTGTATTTGAGAGGAATATATATTTTGCTTCTTTGGGGTGAAATATTCTGTAAATATCAATTAAACCATTTGCTCTAGTGTGTCATTTAATGCTGCAATATCCTTGTTGATTTTTTGTTTGGAAGATCTAGCCATTGTTGACAGTGAGATGTTAAAATCCCCTACCATGGCTGTAATGCTGTCAACCTCTTTCTTAAAGTCCTACAAGATTTTCTTTATGTATTTAGGTGCTCCTATATTAGGTGAATAATTCCCTTTGCTAATGCATCTGGCTGGTCCTATTGTTATTATTCATGCAATGATAGTTCTCCAGTCCTTATTTTTACCTTTCCTGACAGCAGTTATTGAGATAGAAATGATGTCTATCCTCATGAAGATTTAATTCTATTAGTTGTTTTATGTCTCTAAAACCTTCCTATGTTGCCATTCTTTTGACGAAGTATCTTTCAGATCCCAAATGATCATCTTTATCTCTAGGAAACTGTATATCTGTTTGTTTTCTTTTTCTTAACATGAATGTGTGGTTGCCTCTTGTACACAACCTACTAGAGACCTGGCAGGGAACCCAGGCATGTGCCCTGACTGGGAATTGAACCCCCAATCCTTTGGTTCTGAGGCCAATGCTCAATACACTGAGCTACACCAGCCAGGGTGAAACTGTATGTTTTTATAATTTCATAATTATTTACATAAGCACTTATTAATACTTCTACAAACAAGTATGGGTATTTGGAGGTAATAACATTTTATAATGAAAATTTATCCATTGGTATACATGTAAACACATTATTGATTACTATCAATTTTTATCATTACAAAGGAAACTCATTAGAGGCAGACCATAATGTGCTTGATTTTATTAATTTATCTGTTATTAATTAGCTAGGGGATATGGGAACTATATCAAAAAGTTTATATAAAGAAGACAATTTTCTCTTAGAGTATACTTATGATATGAGAGAATAAAATCATATTATATAGTAATATAGAAAAGATGTTATATAAATAAAGAGAAATGGAAGTGCAGACAAAAAAATTGAATTATTTGCTGACATGGAAATATATTTGGATTCTTGGATAAGCAATTTAACTTGGATGGCCTCAATTTGCATATCTATATATAAAATAAGGTACTTGAGCTAGATGGTCTACAATTCCTGTTTTATTCAACATTTACCAGGTAACAGAAACCCAGTTCTTACTAGCTTAAATAAGCCAGGAGGTGAAAGAGAAATACCATATGATCTCACTTATAAGTAGAACCTAATCAACCAAAGAAACAAGCAAGAAAAATATAACCAGAGTCTTTGAAATAAAGAAATGACAGTAACCAGAAGGGATGGAGGAGGGGATAATAGAGGGAAAAAGGGGAAGGGTCATCAAGGAACATGTATAAAGGACACATGGACAAAGCCAAAGGCGGGTAGGATCGAGGGTGGGAGGTGAGGATTGGTGGGGCAGGAGCGAGTGGTAGGGGAAAAATGGAGACAGCTATATTTGAACAACAATAAAAAAAGGGAAAAAGAGAAAAAAATTAACTATCACTACGAATGTGAGTGAAAATGGCCTCAGGATGCATTGGAACCTGAGGATTTCTAACTTGTAAACACTCTCTCTTGTTTTCTTTCTTTCCACTTCTTATTTCTGCTTTTCTCATTTCTGGCTTCTTTCTTCAGTGCTGCCCTTTAGCTTTTTCCATGTATCAGAAGACTACAGCGTTACTGTCAGCTCTGCCCATACACCCACAATTACAGAGTTACAACCATATTGAAAAGGAAACTTCCCACACCAATGCTATCTAGAAAACCTCTGGGAAGAAGGTTACCACTAATTTCTGTTTATTGTCCAGAACACTGTCTGCAATCCTCGTGTCCCTGCATAACTATTAAGAACAGTCTCTTTCACTCTTAATAGTTGTTTGGGCAAGAAATTACTCAATCACCCAACCTTAAAGGAGGCTGATTGTCTTGGTTTAGGTTTCATTCTCTCTTTGCAGTAATTCCTTTGGAGTAATCAGAGAAATGAGATGCAGTGATTGGCCATAGCTGGATCGTATGCTAACAGTTAAGGCCAGAGATTTGGGCCATGTGATTGGCAGTTCCCTCTTGAAACACAGGTGGGTGACAAAGGAGCAGTCCCTGAAGGCAAGAGTGGTTTTCATCTGATGAAAGCCTAAAGATTTACTTACAGCATTGGTGAAGCGCACATACGGCTGATATGTCATTACAGAGTGCAAGATATACACAAAGAATGCTGAATAGAGGAATGATCAGTATTAGGTGGAGTTTTATAGCATCTAGTATTGTATTGTAGATTTATTTTTAAAATTGAAGATAATCATAGTGCACACTGTAAATAAATTAACTCATATATATGTTTAATTTGGGTGTATATGTGTGTGTGCATGTATACACACATACATACATACCTATGCTGTATATATACAACCTTAATTTGGTTTAATGTTCGTGAACAGCAATCTAATTATTACAAAACTAACCTAGGATCATGATTATATTTCTATAGGCTGCTAAAATGACTTTTTGTTTAAACAAAGATATTAGGGGCTTTTTTGTTTGTATTTAATTTTTAAAAAATTCTAGTCATTGAGATATCAGGATAAGCTATTTTTAAGTTGAAGTGGTGTAAATGGTATAGTGGTATCAGTGCACATGGTTTGCTTTCCCTAGCAGGTCTATCCTCGGTCAGCAGTTCTATGGGAAGACAGTTTGCAGGAAGAGTCAAGTTCTTCTGTAAATTAATGTGATTATTCATCATAATAGAATTGCAAATAGTATATTAATGAGTGGATGCACTAATATCTATTTTCTTTTTAGACATTTTAACCTAAGTTTGGTTTTCAGCTCTAATTGGTGAAATCACAAATGAAATACATAATTATCACTTTAAAATAGCATCATAGAAGATGTTTTTTATAGTATATTTAGGCTATGAGTCACAAAATGTTTTCTACAATGAGGGAGTAAAGTGCGTTATTGAAAAATGTCAGTAGTTGAGTTTTTTATTTTGGTTTCCTATATTGGGCAATGTAAACATGAAATAAGATTCTTCATGAAGTAGCAAGTGGTTTAATTCCTTTTATTAAAATATGTTAACTGCCTAGTACCTATCAGGTATAGTACTAGGCAATGAGGACATAAAAATAACACTAAGCTTCTGATCTCAGGATAACTGTCTACAGAGTTAGCAGAGTTGCACAACTTAATAAGCATGTAATAAATATGTATATATTCTGATACTATATGGCAAAACATATGTAGCCTTGATTTGGTCCATTGTCCATGAATAGTGAATGAATTATTAGTATGGGCTCCTATGGGGATAAAGGAAGAGAAAGCTAATTCTGCACAAAGGAAGACTCAGGTACTCCAATTTGCAAGGGAAGATTATACATAAGTCTTAAAGGATTAGAAGTGATGATCAAGTCAGCAAGGGGGAGGGTTGTTGTAGGTTGTTATAAAGAAATCATTCCAGATGTAGAGTATAGTACACATTTTTGCTGTTAACCAATCTCTTCTGGATTTTATGTGGAAGCTCTTACGATGTGGCAAAGTAGAGAGAATATTGACCAATAATTCATGATAAGCCAGCTCTTATCCCGGATGTCCTCCTGGAGGCCAGGGTTGTCTCAGGAAAACATTAAGAACAGTGCCAAATGTTAACACATCTCCAGTGGTAAACTAAGGCTACAGCAGAACTACAAATCTACCATAAGTGGCCTTCTCTTGGAGATCTATACTTTCTATAATTCCTTTCTAAAGGGGACGGGTTACATTGGACACTGTTTTCTTATGTGTGCATCTCATAGCTCTTGTAGCTTTGCACTTAGGTGACTAGAGCAGTAGGATCAAAACATTGCAGAAGTTTAAAAACACAAGTTTATTATTTTAAAAAGAGTCAAAACTGGAATATGAAAAGTTTATGCATTCAGGAATAAAAAGGGGGGTTATCCAAAAAGAACAAGTTCGGAAGTGGTGGAAAGTGGTGATGATGTTGGCAAGCCAGGCATGGAAGAGCACCTGACTTTTGGGATGGTTAAAGGCAATGCCAAATGTTGACACATCCCCAATGGTAACTAAGGCTGTTAGAGGAAAGAGGAAATCCCATGAGAAGATTATATGACAGCAATGCAAATACCAACACAATAAATTAACTAGCTTTTTTTTTCTATAGTTTATGGGGGAGGCAAAGAAATTCAAAAGCTCTTTTCCAATTTTTAGAAAATATTAGTCTAACCTTAATCTTTGGTCCACAGATTTTCCTGATTAGTTCAGAAGGAATGGAGCATAGAAAAAATTATTTAAGCCAATATTTAGCTCTAATATTTTAATTTTGCACCTTTTTGTTGCTATTAAATCTCCTTTCTTTACTTTTAGCCATCAAGGAACATATACACCTACCACTCTAAATACATAGTCTCTGCCCTATATTGACAATGTTTTCTACATAAATGAGCCTGTGACAGGGCCTGGACATGAAGAGCAGTAAGATGTCAGAGCTGGTTGTTCACCTAGACTTTGTGCTGCTGTGCAGTAGCTTTTGCTTATTGAGGTATAAACTTATAGATCAAAGGAATTGTTTCTTTCCATGATGCCAAAGAGCATATGACTTCAATGTGCAGAGTCAGAAAGGAAGACTGAGGCACCATATTTCTCATCACTGCTTAGATATTTTTCCTCCTTATTGACAAAACCTCTGTTCACTCACTGGTCCTCAACTGGAGTTTTTACTGGATTGCCCATTTCTAGTGTTACTTCTCTCTGTCTGACTGTAACCACTTTGCCTTGTGACCTTTCTCTACTCTCCAATGGTTTGTACAATAAGTTCCTGCCCATTTCACTTGTGTAACATTTTAAAAATGTATCCTCCTAATTTCTTCCTCTATCATCACTACCCAATTCAGGCCTACATTACTTTTTGTTAATATCATTGAAAGAGTCACCCATTCTTTGCATTGCCCTTCCAATCTATTCTACACACTGTAGCCAGATCTTTCTAATGTGGATTCTATTTTAATTACATGTCATTGCTTTTCTTATATACTTTAGTGATTCACCATTATTCTTACTATAAAATTAAAATTTCTTTCAAAGGCAAACAAACCCTTTGTAACCCAATCCATCTGAAATTCAACTACAATGATCTTTAGTGTCCTACAATGGACCATTTTCTCTTTCACATTGCTTTTTCCAGCCTTTCATCTGTGCAATGTCAACTCCTTCTTCAATTTTTATCCCAGTTTTCATTTTCTCAGGGAAGCCTTCCCTGAACCACCAGCAGTCTCGGTTGGGTAAACCTCATATACTCAAGACTGTCTGTTGGATTCATTCATTTCATTGTTTTTCCTCCAAAGATTGCTACGTCCTCAAGAACAGAGACATTGTACTCATCTAGTGCAGAGGCTGGCACATATAGATACTTAAGCATAAATAGTCCTGTTATACTGAGATAATATTAAAGATGCTTAACTTCTAAATTAAAGACGTCTTCTATGTTCTAGTAATTATCAATTATTCTTCACCCTCCTTAAATACACATTTTTAAATTTTGCCTAAATGCATTAATTCTTCGGGTGATTTTCCCATGCACTCTAAGGATCACATAGTCCAAGGACCATCTCTTTTTTATTACAATAAACAAAAATTGTTAAAACACTGTCCTTCTTGGAATGAGATAAAGAGTCAATTCAGTAAAAGAGACAAAGTCCGTGGTCATCTTATAGCATCTTTCCTGTCCTCGTTTCTCCCCTCCTCAATGAGCATGCACTCTCAACAGTAAATCATTTTTCGTTTTTTATTATGTTTTTCCTCAGTGAACATCTATTGAGCACATACTATGAACTAGGCAGTGTTATACTGATGGTATAATTGTCAAGCATAGGATTATAACATCATATTATAAAGGCTAATTATATCTTTATTTTGTGTCTTAAATTTATGGTTCACAGTTTTTTAACTTGTTTTTTTTTTTTCTGCATCAGTCTATGCTTTGGATGACAGAGATTATTTAATTTACCAATCCTGTATCTTCAGTCCACTACTAAATATAGAATGCTATATAAAAGAGATAGCGACTCTGTTTTAGAAGTTAACTAATCATACAAAAGACAGCATGAGAAAAATTTACAAAACAGTGTGTAAAATACTCGAGTTAATAGCAAGGATTATAAGAAACTTACAAATGTGTGCCCAAGGCAAAAGGAGTTTCAGGCCTGTCCTGGGGTTTTGTAGGTAACCAGTGGCTAAATTTGGCCTGGAGCCTATCACTCCCAGCCTCAATAGGACACCCACAATTGTCCATGCCAGAGGAGAAATGTGCTCTTTTTGGAGTAATGCATCAAAGATATTTCATTTATTTTACACTATGCTTATTTAATAATAACTTAGGCATTTTGCAAGAATATATTTCCTGCCTGTTTATTTATTCAGCCAGGCAGTGAAAGACTAGTACCATATGATCTCACTTATAAGTGAAACCTAATCAACAAAACAAACAATCGAGCAAAACAGAACCAGAGACATGGAAATAAAGAACAAACTGACAGTAACCAAAGCATAGGGGGGAGGGCGATAACAGGGAAAGAAGGGGAAAGGTTGTCAAGGAACATGTATAAAGGACCCATGGACAAAGACAATGGGGGTGGGAGGTAGATTGAATGTGAGAAGTGGGGTTGGGTAGGACAGTGGAGAATAATGGGGGGGATGGAGACAACTGTAATTGAACAATAAAAATAATAATTACTGCGCATCCAATTTTGCCTGGCACCATTCTAGCACCTGGCACTAAAGCAGTGAACAAAACATACAGAAATGTCTACCTACAGGAAGCTTATGTTCTATTGGGGGAAAGCAGACTATAAAGAAATACAGAAGTAAGCATTTCAGTTTGTTAGCTGGTGATAAGTGCTATGGAAAACAAAAACTAAGTGGAAAGGGATATCCAAAGATATTTTACAAAAGGTATGTGCCCATGAGATTTACTAGAGAAAAGCATTCCAGGCTAAAGGAAGAGCATACGAAAAGGCCCTGGGGCAGGAAATTGACTATAGCATTCCAGGCACAGTGGGGAGGCTAGTGTGCCGCATAGATTCAGTGGTGCAAAGATAAAGAGATGAGGTCAAAGAGATAATGGAGTATCAAGTCTGTAAGGCTTCATAGATCACTATTAAAACTTTAACACTTACCCTGTTAAGGTTTTGATACTAACTCTGAAATGCGAGGCCATTTGGGAAGATGAGTGACATGATCTGACTTAATGTTTTCAAAATATACCTCCTGGCACCTGTATTGAGAATGGATTGCAGGATGCAGGGTAGAAACAAGGAGACCAATTAGTATTAATATTTTAGAATAGTATTGTAATAGGACAGAGATGATGATGTCTTAGCAAAAGTGATAACAATCAAAGTAGAAGTGATAGTGTTTTGGGTTTATTTTGGAGATAGAAGTGAGATGATTTCATGATGGATGAGATATGTAGTGTGACAGAAAAATTGGCATGAATAACTGGGAGGATGGGGCTTCCAAAAACCAAGAGAAAAAATGATGTGAGGAAAAGATTTTAGGGGGTAAAGACTGAGAATTTCGTTTTGGATACCCTAAGTTTGCTATGCCTATTAGACTCCCAAGGGAGATGTTGAGTAGACTGATGGATAAATGAATCTATGGTCCAGGTAGTGGTCCAAGAATAGAGATCTGTTTTAAACAATGGAGAAATGTTTTATGTAATCTACTGGCTGGACATGTTAGACACATGAAAGTAATTAACAATCATTGCAAAGCATTAGATGTAGTATGTTACAGAGTATCTATGCACCAAATGAATGCTGGAGAAAATGTGTGCAGTAACAACCCGGAGAAGGAAGACATACATTCTGGAAAGGGTCCAGAGAGAAGACAAGGTTTGAAGTGGTCTAGAGGCATGTGTCGAATTTCAGTAGTTACGAAGGAGAGAGGTGTCCAAGGCCCAGAATAGAATATAGGGAGTGAGAACAACACAAAACTGTTCAAACACAGATGATATCTTCCCACCTGTCTAGGAATGTATTATTGGAAATCCTAAATTAGATTATAAAGAATAAGGTTGTGGAAAAGCTGATGTAATCTTGATCTGGTGAAAAAGTATTCCTAGAGATTTCTGAGTTAGTGAATAACATATAATGCATTATTTTCAGTAAATGAATCTGGTGGCCACATTGAATATATTCAGTTTTGCAAATCCAGCTTTAGTATTCCCTGCAAAATATTGTCCATCAGAGCCCTAGAGCCTAATGGGTAAAGAAAAAAAACCTCTAGCCCTGGCTGGTGTGGTTCAGTGGACTGAGTGCCGACCTTTGAACCAAAGGGTTGCTGGTTCAGTTCCCCATCGGGGCACATGCCTGGGTTGTGGGCCAGATCCCCAGTAGGGGGCACATGAAAGGCAACCACACATTGATGTTTTTCTTCCTCTCTTTTTCCTCTTTTCCCCTCTCTCTAAAAATAAATAAATAAAATCTTTAAAAAAAGAGAGAAAATTCTAATTCCATATCTTTGAAGTGCTGTCACTGTTTTAAAATATAAATAGGCCTAACAAACACATATAAATAGTATTTATATGAAATATTATGTCATTATGTTCATACTTGTGACCATTATTAATCAGTCATAGCAATGTGATGAATTTGGATAGTCTGAAACAATATATATTTTTTAATTTTTTAATTAATTTATTTTTTTGCTATAGGCAGGATAACCCTGAAAAAAAAAAAAAAAGCAATTTCTCCCTGGCCAATAAAAACTACCGTACAGAAGGGGAAGATAACAATAGGAAGTAAAGAGGTCAGAATATTTTAAAACTCAAAACATGTTCGCTTTCCATGAAGTGGCTGTACTTGCTCTGTTCCAGTCATACCTTAGTTTTCTAAGCAGACTGTATAATCTGAGTCTTTCTCTGGAGAGATTACAGGGTGCAGGCCCCTTCAAAGAAGGGATTTGTGCTTGCTGGCAGCTCCCGGAGCTCTGTACTGTCTAGTTGTTAAGATCTCCAGAGTGGCTTATGGGCTTTGTGTAATTTCTATCTGCATCCAGACAGCTGGACTTCATCTCATTTTATTTGCATTTAATAATAAGCTACCTTTCCCTAGCTGTTGAATGGCGAATTATCAAACACTATCAAATCCTCCTTCCCATATTTCAACTGTACTTACTTTGAAACAGACCCATAGGTTACATGCTGGTTCCAGAGAAAAGCTGGGCTTCATGCCCATGTATTTCTGGGTGGGAAATATGCTGATATATTTCTTTTGGGGGCAAAATATGCCATTTATGATCTAATCTGAGCACTGGGAACAGTAGAGCAAGCTTTTTGGTGGATTCATCTTTAATTATTAAAACAGGAGAGATCATTCATGCCTCCTTAAAGTTCTCATTTTATTTTTAGGAAAGGAAATGAATGTATAAGTCACTACATATGAAGCACAATAGATAGTGAAGGTAAAAAGGAGAGAAAGAAACCAAATGACAGAAGGAATAGAATATAGGGCAAATAGTGATTCCAAAGAGGGAAGGAACTATAGAAAAGAGAACAAAGGACTGAGATGGCCTGCCTTGTAGGAAGCTGGTGCACAGCTCTCAATAGTATTTGGAAATAAGTGGATTTGAGATCCTTTTGCTAAGTCACTGTCAGTTTATATGAATGCAACTGTGTGTTGGCAGCCTCTGGGCTTATGACAGCTAATGATGAAGGAATGGATGAGGAATGAGTGGGGAAGATTTTGTGTATTAAAACTTGCTGAAGGATTATGTCCTCTTGCAATGGATTTAGGAGGAAAATACATATTAGTTCAAAAAATTGGGGAAGCTGGAATGGAATGAGGAATTGTGAGAAACAGTCACAACTAGAATAAAAAGTCACTCAGTATCAAAGATCAAAGATCTCAAAGAACGAGATCGGGCATGTTCAGGGTGGTATGGCCATAGACAGATCAAAGATCCCCGTGTTTGGTTTCTCTTTCTGTCTAAAATTGTTGAGTCCTGGTAATTAGGAAGTGAGCATAATGAGGGGCTGGTCTGAGTCATGCTTTAATGAGTCAAAATTAAGGCAGGTTGGCATCCATAACATGGAAGTGCTTGTGGGGGTGGTAGGAGACACGGTGTCATTTTTCAGGGGAGAACACTACTAAAACTCCAGGTGTGTTGACAGAATTAGTCATGTGCTGGGGTCAGGAGGAGCAGATGAAGCACATAATTTAGGTGGATAAATGGACTCTATGATTTGTGTTCTCAATTATTATTATAATTATGGCTAATGTGACATATATAAAAAACTAATTATCATTTAGTTGTGTCTGATGCTTTGGGAAGTCTGTGACATTTCTGGTGAAATAACCATAAGATAAAGAGTGAGTAGGGAGATGATGATACACAGAAGCTGGATGTTTGCTACTGTCATAAATTTCCCTATTGTTTGATTGTCCTCTAACCTGACATATGTGGGGTTAAAATAAGCTTTCCCCAGTAAAGAGAGAAATATGGAAAAGAAACAAGAACATTTTCATAACGAGTGCTTAGCTACATAGAGCCCTAAGCAGGAGTCAGGGGACCAGATTCGCTAGGCTTCCAGCCATCGTGTCAGTTCCAACCCAGGACAGGTCCAGGAAGCAGTGCTCCAATGCCAGTGCAGCAACTGGAACAAATGTGTAAATGTGCACCCTCGTGCCATCAACCTTGCAATATGCTGAAAGCTAATTAGGGATAGATTTCCCCTATGTCATGGCTTTGTATTTAAACTTTTTTTAAAATGATTTTATTTATTAAGTTTTAATTTTCTTTAACATTTTATTTACTTATCTTTAGAGGGGAAGGGAAGGAGAGAAGGAGGGAGAGAAATATCAAGGTATGGTTGCCTCTAGTGCATCCCTTGCCGGGAACCGGCCCGCAACCCAGGCATGTGCCCTGACTGGGAATCGAACCGTGATCCCTTGTTTTCACAGGCCCATGCTCAATCCACTGAGCTACACCAGCCAGGGTTATTTATTAAGTTTTTTAGAGAGCGGGGAATGAAGGGAGAAAGAAAGGGAGAGAACGTTGATCTGGATCAGCTACTTCTTACACGACCCCAACCAGGGACCTGGCCCACAAAGCAGGCATGTGCCCTGACCAGGAATCAAACCAGCAGCCTTCTGGTTTGCAGGACAACTCCCAACCCACTGAGTTATACCAGGCAGGGCATGGCTTTGTTTTTCGTTTACCAACGAAACACTTTCCCTACCAACTCATTTAATAGCTCACAGCTCTAAGTTAAAAAAGTTTATCTTAGATTGGATTCCCCAAAAAATAGATCCTGAAATGAAGAATTGTGGTAAAGTGATGTATGTGGAATCATTCCCAGGAAAAATCAATAGAGGAGTAGGAAAGTGGGTACTGGAGGGGAAAGAATTGCACATGAGAGTTCTGTATCATGCAAGATCCCACAGTGGGTATGGAACACCTCAATGTTCCTATCTGGAGCCAGAGGGCCTGAGTGTTTATATCTCAGAGCCTAGAATCACTGGTTAAGGGCTTTATTGGGGGATTCAAATTCCTGGGTAAAGAGCTCCATATGTTTAGGCAAAACAGACTTTAGGAGAGCCCACTGATGAAGATATTCAGGTGCTGGTTGTCTAAGTAAACTTCAGTGGGAGACAATGTACATGAAATTGTAGGGAGTCAGAGCATATGACACTTTATAGGCTTCACACTGCCTGGAAAAATATGGATATTGTCATTATTATGTCTTACTATGGTCCTTTTTCTTCCATTGCCTTCCTCCATTCCTTTCTAGCTTTACAGAACTGCTTCCGTTATCTCCAGTGAGCCATGATGTTATATGTGTCCCTGTCTCTGTTCGTGACTTTTCTGTCGTGGGCTGCTCTTAACTAAACCTCTTCCTTTTGATTGGCTGGTGAACACTTGACTCATTCTTGAAGATCCTACTCAAGCTTTGCCTTCTATGTGAAGTCTTCTCTAACAACCTGGGTGAATTGACATTTATTTCATCATAAAACTATAGCACCTTTCATCTCTAACATAGCATATATCCCACTGAATTTTAATTTTCAAATTGTTACAGTTTACTTTGGTTATGATCTCTGTGTTTTTATTAATCTTTGAAAACCTGGAGCCCTTGACCCATATCCAGTACATGGTCAATGTCAGTCAGTGTTGTTGAATGAAAACTAAATGTATAAAAAAATTTGTAGTAGTCACATTGATTTTTTTACTTGGAGGACCCCTTTTGAGCTAATCAAATCCAAGCTCCCAACCAGTGCAGAAATCTCTATCTATTGCATTCACAAGCAGTGGATAGGTGGTCTGTTTATTTTAAATATTCTTACAGCTAAAATGGTCAGCTTTTGCTTAATTTGATAGGATATACCAATAATAATCAGTTGTGGGAGTGCTTGCTCCTTGGCGCCCAAACCTCCACACTCTTCTCTTAGTAACTAGAGTTTATGTGCCTAAATTCTTTTTTTCTTAGTCTTTTAAATGACATTTTCACAGGATTAGTAATAGTTGTGTTGACAACCAATACTTTCTAGGTTGAGAAAACAAGAGAGAATATCATTGCTATTATATCCAAAGCTAATGCTGTCCCGCCACTGGACAATTCATGGACATTCGCTCTTGTGTGTTTTCCCCTGATTATGTCACGAGAAAGATCTCCTCTTACTGAGTGAGTCTTTTCCTGGGACCCTGCCATGGAATGTAAATCAAACGACCAAACTTTAGCAATACATTTGCAGGTTTCCAAGTAGGGCAATGTAAAGGGGAAATTAAAATAACTGGAATGTTTTGTTATCATTGGAGGGGCAAAGAGTATGGAATCTGGATAAGATACAGGCCTGTTTTAGAGGCCAATATCATGGGTGTTATGAGGTTTAACTGATATAAGAGTGATTGCAATGTGAATTTATCCAGCATCACTGTAACCAAAGCAGGCCCTCTGTGCCTCTCATTCTTTGCTGTTAGAAAGTATCTTTTCTGCTCTTTACACAACCTTCCACCACCCATTCAGACCTTTATCATCCCTTGCTTATCCTCCCACATCTGGAGGTTGGCTAGCTTTTAGAATAGACACTAGAGAGTCTGTGTTTGCATTTTTCCTGTGTGCCATCTGTTCACAGAATGAATTACAGTTGCATCCAGTTAAAAAGCAGATTGGCTTGGCCCAAGGTCAGGAGAGAAGTCTCAACATCATGTCTGACTGTTGGAAACCTCTTCCCCATCCTTCAATACAGGAAAGTAACATCTGCAGTTAGAACTTGGTCCCTTGACTGGTTCCTCTGGCTACTGCTTCACAATCATCTATGGGAAATTCACAAAAGTTCCTCATCTTTTTCTGGCCTGGCTTTCTATTTCTTCATCTCAATGTGTGTTCTATTATGATCATCTTTTAAAAAACGCCTTCTGTCAGAGTTGACTTTTAAATGTGCTTTTGCTCAGAACTTTCAGAACTGTGGTCCCAACGAACATTAGGGTTGGTGAAAAGACCTATAGTTGACATTTGCTAAATCACTTTGGCAACATTTGTATGTTTCTCTCTCTTGTATGTTTATTGAGAGATTGGAGATCAGGGGAGAGAAAAAGAAGATAGTGAAGCTGAAAATTAAAATCTTTCCCAGGTTGTGGGGCTACCACTTTGGAAGATAAGTAAAAAGAGATTATATACATTTATTCTATCTGCTTCCTCTTCTCCAGTGCTTTGTGTTGGCATCTAGTAAAAGAGATTTTAATGTTTTGAAGGTCTTATTTTCATTTTAAAAGACTTATAAAAGTAGAAAAGTCCATTGGTTAGGTCCAGCCAATTAGAGAGCAATGTACCTAAATTGTCCAGATATGTAAAATGGCAAGAGGAAGTCAGAATGAAAAGTTAAATGAAAAAAAAAAATGCTCAATATCTGTTCCTTCATCAATATCTGTACCTTCCAGTGAAATGACTGAAAGTATACTGGAAATTCTGAATTATTGGGCCAGTGAATGCATCTTCCTTATGACTTCCTAATTTCCTAGTCAAGTGACCTGACTTGTTTTCTTGATTCTTCTGCAATATATGTTCTGCGACAACATCCTTTTTTATTGCATTATCCTTCTCATATATTCACTTCCCTTCTTTCCAAGGTCCAGACTTCACCAGTGTAAATTCTAGTGATCCTTTAAGATCCAGTTTAAATGTCACTTACTTCATTAAGACTTCCCTGTTTACATTAGCTGGAGACCCCAGGGTAGAAGACAGCATTTTAGATAAATGAAAAAGAATATGTACATATGAATGTACTGGGTATACTGTAGTGGGTTAGTGGGCATTAAGACTGGCAAAATAGATTATAACCAGATGGTGGGTTACTTGGAGTGTCTGCCTGAAATGGGTAAATTTAGGAAGAATATGTATTCTCATGAAGATTTTTAAAAATCAGAACACAACTTCAGGAACATTAACTCTGTGTGATATACTCCTTTTATTCCAAGTCCTGTCTTAACCACTATGCTATAATAACCACTTACTGTGTGGTAGGGGCTTTAAGATGTTCTGATAGATCTGGATTATAAACCTGCCTTTACTGCTAACCATGGAACCCCCAGCCTCTCTGGGTTAGTTTTCTTATCTATCAAATGACAAAAATAGCAAGCATTTCATAGTTCTTTTAAGGAATAAATTAAATTTATATATATGGTGATTATTATAGTTTCCAACCTATGCTAAATAATCAGTAATTGTTATCTCTTTGTGGTATTGTTAGTATTAATATCAATAATAATAACTATTCAGTGCTTAAATTTTTTAATTCACATTTCAAACAGATCAGTGCATACATAGCTACTTAAATCACTCACGGATAAGACTCTTGTTCAATATACAGAACACTCCCTCTCATGGGCAAAACTGTTCCCCTGTCCCCCTTCTCCACCCAAAGAAAACTCCTATGTTGAAGTTCTAATCCCTAGTACTTCAGAGTGAACTTATTTGCAGCTAGGTTTCTTTTTTTTTTTTTTTACAGAGATAATGAAGTTAAAATGAGAGAACTAATCTAATAGAGTGGTATCCTTATAAGGAGAGGAAATTTGGAGACAGACATGTACAGAGAGAAGACAATGTGAAGACACATAGAGCAGACAGCCATCTATAAGCCAAGGAGAGAGACCTAAAAACCACCCTTTCCTCATCACCCTCAGGGGAAACAGCCCTGCAGGCACCTCGGTCTCAGACTTTAGCCCTCCGCCCCCCAGTACTATGAGAAAACAAACTTCTGTTGTTTAAACCAACCAATTTTAGTACTTTTTTATAAAGCAGTTGTAATGAACTAACACACTCCCCCAGTTTTCAAGGCATTTGTTATCTTTTAAATAAATTGCTCCATTCAGTGTTCCAAGTAATAACTAGACAGGGTAGATATTTAAAATTAGACAGGCTACCATATTAAGTAAAGACATTCCTGTAACATGTAGGTGGACTTATGAGAGTCTCTTAACAATCGTGAGACATAGCCTGAGACCCTTGTGAATCCCTAAATTTGTAAAGATAGTAGAGAATGAAATGCCCCACTGAGGCCGAGACTGAAGAGACTTCAAGTTTCCTTACATCAAAGCCTCTTGGACATGGCCAGGGCCAACTTACGTTTTACATTTTAGGAGCGCTGTAAAGTAGTGGGAGCTATAAATCAATCTTTGAATGCCAAAGATCTACCTTACATTACTAAAATCAGTTTATGTGTATTCTACTATTTGGTACTCAAAGAACTTATGTCACAGAATCATGTTTTACTCCTTGCTGAGAATTAAAAAGGATTTTAATAAACTTTCTCATGTAACAAATATGGAATCTGAATCTCGAAGATGGGAAATATTTTGGCTGATGTTGCACAGCTAATTTCAATTTTTCCTATTTTCAGTATTCCTTTTTAGACTCTTAGAGAGATAATCATATTAAACCGCATTTCTCTCTTCCTTCTTTCTCTTCAGTTTTGTCTTTTATTTTTCCTTCTTCTTGAATTTCCTGTGCAAATAAAAAGAGATAGATCCTGACCCAGGAACTGAGTGGAGCTCAGTGACTTACACGCACCCTGCTTGTCCTTTAATCCAACGAGCCTCAGAGACTGCTTAGCTCCTAGCATCTCAATAATTCATTTCACATATTCTGGATGGTGTTGTTTTGACAAACAGCTTTTGTAAGTGACGGGAGGGAGGAGAAAGGTTAAGGGAATTTTGCCCGTGCTGGACTTCTTTGAATAAGGAAAACATAATCGCTCATAAAATAGCATGAGATAATTATAGCTTCTCAAATATATGACTTGAAATTAAATGTGTTTTCTGTGCGGGTGTACAGGTGGTAATATGCAAGAAAAGTGAAAAAAAATGACAAAACACCCCCTCAGTGTTACCCTTTCTTTGCTTAGAATTTTTAGATTGTTCACATGTACAGAGAACAATATACCATCTGTCATGAATACTGGGAATAAAACAGCTGATTTGTTAACTTCATCACCGTACAGCCCACATTACCTGGTACTCCAGGTTAATGGACATAAATATATATTTGAAAGCACAGTAACTTCCAGCCTTCACTCTTAATTGAATTCATCTCTGAGCTTAACACAAACCAACACAGATGCTCAGGTGCTACTTCCAGAAATTCTGAGTTATTTGGGCTGGAATGAGGACCATACCTCAGTATTTCTTTGAAATCTTTTCAGGTGGTTCTAATGTACAGACTGTTGAGGACACCTAACTTAATGGTTCCACAAGCCAAGGCAACTGATGACTGATATGGATGAAATATAAGACTTTCTCAGAATAAAGACAATAAATGGGAAGCAACCTCTTCCTGAGTTGAGACCTGAGATAGCAGGAGCCTGAGAAGTAACCAGAGAAAGTCTGAAGGATGCCACTGTGGTTTTCTGTTCTTCCCAAAATGTGTGGCAAACCATTTTAATCAGAGGAAGTTGGTCGATTACTGTGTGTGGCTGAGCGGAGATGGGCCAAATAATTCTCTGGCTTGCTTAATAAATTTCTTCCTTAAGCAAGAGAAGTGGATTTGCACTTATTTAATATAATGAAGTTCCTTTACATGGCTTGGTTTGAGGTTGGAGAGTTTAGATCTCAGACTAAGAGTAAAAGTGCTAGTTAGAGTGCAGCTATTAGACACTAATGCACTAATGAGCCAACTATGGCATGTAATCAATGTGTGAAAAATGGGTAATTCTTACTAATGTTCTGATAATGATTTGTCAAAGTACTAGGGCTAATTATTGTCCTGCAATTTGGCCCAAATTCACTGGGAAAATCCTGGCGTTGGCAAATAAAAACATGCATGGCCAGTTTGTCACCCACTTTGAATATTTTTCCCTATTTTCCTCCCATAGAGATCCTTTATGTCATTTTCTATGTACTTACATACTTCATTTTTCTTCCATTTTCTTGATTTTTTAAGCTCCATGTTTCATCTTTTCTTCCTACTTCCTTTTTTATTACAAAAAAAAAAAATACTTGATGGGAACTCAAGAGGCCTAAGAACTAATCCTGGTTCTGCTATAAAGGCAAGTCATTTCTTCTCTCTGAGTCTGGTTCCTTAAGTATTGGAATAAATGAACTGGATAAAATACAGTTGCCCTTTTTGCTTTAAAATAATAGAATTCCAGGTATCCCTGGCATGTCTACTTGATGTTTGTGTCCATAGCATCATTTTTTAATCAGGTTTATTTATCACCATGATGACTCATTTTTGAGCCATGGAACATACGTGGGTGCCTGCTAGTAATCACTGGCACAGGAAATGGAGTTCACCTGCTTTAGAAACTTAGAGAAAGGAGAAGAAAATAGAGCCTTTAGGTATGAAAACATACTTCCAAGTACACAGCAAGGTGACACTGCAACCTTCAAACTTTCTCCTAGGGTAGTTATTCTTGCGGAAGAACTTTTCATTAATAATCTCTTAAATAATAAATTATCATAGCAGTGCCTTGAATCAGTACAGAATCCAGTAAAGAGCTCTGATCTCTTCTCATCTCCTTTTACAACACTTCTGTGTGATATTGGAGCGGATAATAATTATTCCTTCTTTGTTGGTGGAAAGCAAGCAAAGGGGGATTAATAGCATATATAGACAGAGCAAATTTGCATTACACATTTCCCTTTTAGAGCCATCTATCCTTCAAAACTGTTCAGTGTGTGTGTGTGTGTGTGTGTGTGTGTGTGTGTGTTTACTTTTTCAGCAAATGCAACTCAGCATAGTAAGGCACTTTGCCCTTTTCCACCTTGGAGTCAAATTGAGAAAGAGTGTACCATTTACTTCCAGAATAAACAAAAACTGGAATAAATTGCTTATTTGGAAGATTTGAAGTAATTTTTTTTTTAGTTTACATGAGTAAACATTATTTTTCTTGAAGGCTACACAAAAATAAGCCATAGGTCAGATTTTGTCCTTAGGCCATAGATTGCCCGACCCCTCCCTACCTCAGAGACATGTCCATATTGCATGACCCTAAGACTCGGGCCAACAGGAACACTGATGTTCACATGTAGGTGCTCAGAGTAGGGACATTAACATATCATGATACATTAAATTGACATGTAAGAGGTAGTCTCTAAGCTACTCAGGTTGACATCCATTGAAAACAAGACTCATTTCTCAGAAGGGACAGAATCCCCAATAAGAAACATGAAATCTTGGATAGCAGATTTCCAAATTCCATCAAAAGCTCATCAGGGTTCTAGATAAAAGTTATTATCCAGGCTGTCTGTAGTTTATACTGCTGATGTGATTTTGAAAAGCAATGCTGAAATTGAAAATTTGTAGAATAAATCTTTTTTCCATTTTTTTATTTTCATAACTTCATTGATGGCAGTTTTTCCCCTGGAAAAATATGTTATTATGAGACATAATGAAGAATGTGCCTTTTAAAATACTAATGTTCATTTCATTTTTAGCAATGAACAATCTGTATTCTGTTCATCCTCCCATACAGTCATCAATGAGAAAAGTTAGTGAAGAGATAAATGATATGCATGATCTCTCATACACATGTAATACACACATGCATACATTCATGTGTGCACACACATGTATATATATACATACAGTGTTAGTAGATGTGTCAAGGAGTGTGTTTAATTAGGCATTCCCAATGATCCATAGAACTATAATATACCCACAATAGAGAATTTCCGTTGAGAAAGAGAAATGTAAAATACTTTCTAGGAAAGAACCTACCATGTTTTTTTTTAATCCTCACTTGAGGACATACTTGTTTATTTTAGAGAGGGAGAAAAAAATTGATGTCAGAGAGTAAACTCTATTGGTTGCCTCTCAGATGTGCCCCAAATGGGGATGGAATATGCAACCTAGGTATGTGCCTCAATTGGAAACTGAATCTATGACCTTTTGGTTTATGGGACAATACTCCAACCAACTGAGCCACACTGGTCAGGACAAACCCACAATGTTTGTAATATCTTTCTCTCACTTATATCTGATAAAACCAAAATGAAATAACAACAAAAAGAGGGGAGAGTAAGTTTATCTTTTAAAGCAAACATCCCTTGTCATATGATATTGATGAGGGAAAATGTCCACAATGTATTAAGTCATAGAGTCATCTATACACTGTAGCCCCCACTTTGTAAACATAATCCTCACAATATACACATATGTTTATATGAGCAAGGAGGAATATGAGAACCAACATACAGTCAGCCTATTAAAATTGGTTGCTTCATTAGGGTACCAATGGGGAGGCAGGCAAAAACGTGTAGAAATTGAGAAACTTTTCTTTATTCATCAAGTTAAAAAACAAAATATAGGGAAAAGCATATAACAGACCAAATATGGGGTATAATATCATAAATATATCATTAGTCTTAAATATATAGTACCAGTTAATGCAATATAAATCAATTATATGCCAACTGACATGTAAGAAACATTAATTAGTTTTAATAATCATTGATTTTTGTAACTGCAATCTGACATATAACTAATAATATATAATGTATGTTATATATTTATTATATTATACAGTTTATATATTATGTTATTATATAACTGTTATAGAATGTAACTATTATAATTATCACATGATAGTTATTATATCATATCATGTCATTAATAATATACGATAATTAATAATACCTAAAATTAGCTTTATATTGTCAAAGTACTGTACTCAGTGCTTTATGTGGATTTCTTTTTTTGCCAGCCACAGCAACCCTAGGTCATTGCTGCTATTAATAACATCATCTTACCAATGAGAAGATCATGGATCAGTGAAGTTAAAGCAGTTGCTCAGAATCATATGGGCTGGGAGAGGTTGCATTAGATTTTAAACTTTAGTCTAGGACATCTGGCCAAAGGTAGACACACTGAGCCTCCTCGTACAACCAAAAGAAGGACAACAACAATTTAAAAACAAAACCCCCCCAGAACTGACAGAAAATCGAACTGTATGGAAGTCCAACAACCAAGGAGTTAAGAAGAAACATCCGTCCAGATGGGTAGGAGGGGCAGAGACAGGCAGCCGGGCAGAGAGGACTTGCAGAAATGCTATGGTGGAGGACTGGGGCAGTGAAGGCTGGCAGACCCCGCGAGGTGGCAGATTGCAGACTAGGCAGTCCCGCATTGATGTATAGATAAACTGGCAGAAACAACTAGGGAGCGGGATGGATTGTGCAACCTAGGAATCCAGCACAGGGAAATAAAGCCTCACACCACTGATTGAAAACACCTCTGGGGGTTGAGGCAGTGGGAGAAACTCCCAGCTTCACAGGAGAATTAGCTGGAGAGACCCACAGGGGCCTAGAATGTACACAAACCCACCTACACAGGAATCCATACCAGAAGGGCCCAATTTGCTTGTGGGAAGCAGGGTAAGTGACAAATTCAGCAGAGAATGGAGCAACCACCATTGTTCCCTTTTGAACCCCTTCCCCACATACAGTATCACAACACAACAACGTGGTTTACCCCACCCTGGTGAACACCTAAGGCTCCACCCCTTACTATGTAACAGGTGCATCAAGAAAAAAATATGGCCCAAATGAAGGAAAAGATCAAAGCTCCAGAAAAAATACAACTAAGCGATGAAGAGATAGCCAACCTATCAGATGCACAGTTGAAAACACTGGTAATCAGGATACTCACAGAATTGGTTGAATTTAGGGCCAAATTAGATGAAAAAATGAAGGCTGTGCTAAGTGAAATAAAGGTAAATATACAGGGAACCATCAGTGATGGGAAGGAAACTGGGACTCAAATCAATGATTTGGAGCAGAAGAAAGAATGAAACATCCAACCAGAAAAGAATGAAGAAACAAGCATTCAAAAAAAAAAAAAAAAAAAAAAAAAAAAAAAAAAAAAAAAAAAAAAAAAAAGAGGAGAGGATTAGGAACCTCCAGGACATCTTTGAACATTCCAACATCCAAATTATAGGGGTGCCAGAAGGAGAAGAGGAAGAACAACAAGTGGAAAAGTTATTTGAACAAATAAAGAAGGAGAACTTCCCCAATCTGGCAAAGGAAATAGACTTCCAGGAAGTCCAGGAAGCTCAGAGAGTCCCAAAAGAGTTGGACCCAAGGAGAAACACACCAAGGCACATCATAATTACATTAGCCAACATTAAAAGGGAGGGCAGAATTCTAGAAGCAGCAAGGCATAAGGGGACAGTCACCTACAAAGGAGTTCCCATCAGACTGTCAGCTGATTTCTCAAAAGAGACCCTACAGGCAAGAAGGGGCTGGAAAGATGTATTCCAAGTCATGAAAATCAAAGACCTACATCCAAGATTGCTCTATCTAGCAAAGCTTTCATTTAGAATGGAAGAGAAGATAAAGTGCTTCTCAGATAAGGTCACGTTAAAGGAGTTCATCATCACCAAGCCCTTATTATATGAAATGTTAAAGGGACTTATCTAAGAAAAAGAAGATAAAAAAATATGTACAGTAAAATTATAGCAAATGCACAATCATTAAAACCACACCTAAAACAAAAACAAAAGCAAACTAAGCAAATGGCTAGAACAGGAACAGAATCACAGAAATGGAGGGTTATCAACAGGGAAGTAGAACAGGAAGTGGGAGGAAGAGAGAAGGAGAAAAGGTACAGAATATAAGGAAAAGGTACAGAAAATAAATGGTAGGTAGAAAATAGAAAGGGGGAGGTTAAGAACAGTATGTGAAATATAAAAGCCAAAGAACTTATATGTACAGCCCATGGACATCAACTAAAGGGGGAGAATATAGATGGGAGGGGTTGTGCAGGGAGGTGGGGAGTGAAGGGGGGAAATGGGAAAACTGTAATAACATAATCAATAAAATATTTTTAAAAATAAAAATCAAACAAACAAACAAACAAAAAACCTTTGGTCTAGGACTAAAACCCTTGTTCTGTCCTGTGTTGCTATCACACAAAATGTACGGTAGTCTCCTAAAAAGGCTCCAAGTATATAGAGTTTTTACACATAGGAAAGCCAGTAATTATAAAATGCTGATTCAGAAATTCTGAACATAGAAGGAATCCATATGAGATCCATAGTTTTTGACAATGACCAAGTTTCTATCCTTTAATCCCACATTTCCCTGCAAGTGGTTATCAAGTTATCTATGTGTGACTATTTTCCTTGCTTGTCGAATATTTATAATCCCTTGTTAACCTGTTGACTACAAATCTTTTTGACTGTTCTGATTGCTATGGCTTCTCCCTTTGGTTAGAATTTTTTTTCTTCTGTACCTTCTGACTTTCTGTGAAGCATTATTCTTAAATATCATTTCCAGTTTGAGCACTGTTATTTCCACTCCACATGTTCACTTGATTCCAAGAGACTTTGATCTGTACAATCTTCCAAAAATGTAAGTCAAATCAGGTCACTTTTCTGCTTAGGACTTTTCAGTCTTCCCATAACTTCTAAAATAAAACCCAGTTTTCTTCTTCAGCTAGCAAAGGCAACTCATGACCTGTCCTTTTATCTAATTTCCAGTAACACATGCTCTACTGCCCATGACTGATACTAGCTGTACTCTTTTTGTGCAATGCAATCTCTGAATTCCTGAATCTCTGAATCTGGGTTCTTGTCTTCCTCACCTTCTCAAAGAGGTTGCTCGGGCCACTTAGTTACTTTCTATCTCAGCAGACTTCTTTAATTCTCAGCATAGCACTGGGAACATGTAAGAATATATCCTAGGTTAAATCAATAAAATGATTGTCTTTATTTATAATCACCATAACATTAAAATTTATAATCAATAATACAATTAACTTTTTCACTTATGATACTTTTATATCTTTAAAATATGCTTTAAGTAAGAGCAGCATTCAGAATGCCTGCAATCACACAAACATTCTTTGCAGTAAGAATGAAAGTATTTATATCATGATAGAGCTCACTATTTTGGGGTCTAACAATTACTGATAGTAAAGACGACAGGCTAAACGTAAGTCCTATTACATGTGTTACTTCTGCAACATATCCAATATGTGACCTTGGCTAAGATCCGTTTAATTTGTCAAGTTCAATTCCTTCATCTATAAACTTAAATTGCTGCCATTTATCTTATAGCCATATCTACCATATGGACTGTGGACAGGAAGCCACTGTCAGGACAGAATATAGAGATATAGAATGGTTTCCTGTATGCAGTGGTGTCTTTTATCTCCCTATTAGTTTAATCTGTACGCAGAACACACTCAAAAAACTGGGCTAGTCTACTCAGAGGAAGAAGGAATGAAAATTAGTGAAAGGAATATCAATAACTTAAGCTATGCAGATGACACCATCTTACTGGCAGAAAGGAGGCATGATTTGAAATAACTTCTAATGAAAGTGGAAGAAGAAAGTGTCAGAGCAGGACTGCATTTAAATATGAAGAAGACAAAAATCATGACTACACAGGCAATGAAGACGTAGAAATTGTTAAAGATTTTGCTTACTTTTGTTCAGTCATCAATTCAAATGGAGACTATAGCCAAGAAATCAAAAGAAGGTTAAGACTAGGCAGCGGTGGAGAGGGCTTCAAAAGAAAAATGTGTCATTAGAGACTAAAGCTAAGATCACCTCCAGCGTGTCCAACCTTTTGGCAGCTCTGGGCCACACTGGAAGAATAGTTGTCTTGGGCCACACATTAAATACATTGTGACACGTAATCACAAAAAAATTTCATAGTGTTATTTAAGTAAATTTATGACTTTGTGTTAGGCGACGTTCATGGCCATCCTGGTCTTCCTGAAGACCCTTGTATTCCCAGTTATTATGTACCAGTGTGAAAGTTGCACAGTGAAGAAGGCTGACAGGGGAAAAAATGATTCATTTAAAGTGAGGGGTTGGAAGACAACAAAGAAAGAAAACTACAGGCCAATATTGTTGATGAACATAGACACTAAAATCCTCGATAAAATATTGCCAAACCACATCCAGCAATACATTAAAAAGATCATATACCAGGTCAAGTGAGATTCATCCCAGGGATGCAAGGATGGTGCAATATTTGCAAGTCAATAAACATAATACATTTCATAAAAAAGCAAAGATAATCACATGATAATATCAATAAATGCAAAAAAGCATTTGATAAGGGACAGCACCCATTTATGATAAAAAAAATTCAGCAAAGTGGAAATAAAGGGAGCATAAAAAAGGCTATATATGAGAAGCCTACAGCCAACATTATACTTAATGCACAAAAACTAAAAGCTTCCCTACTAAGATCAGGAACAACAAAAAGGGGTTCTCTTTCACCACTTTTATTCAACATAGTATCATAAGTTCTTACCACAGTGATCAGACAAGAAGAAGATATAAAAGGTATCCAAATTGGAAAGGAGAAAGTAAAACTGTCATTGTTTGCAGATGACATGATAGTGTACATAGAAAACCCTGTAGACTCCACCAAAACACTACTCGACCTAGTAAGTGAATTTGGCAAAACAGAAGGATACAAAGTCAATATTAAAAAATCAAAGGCATTTTTGTACACCAAAACCAAAATATCAGAAATATAAGTCAGGAAAAAAATCCTATTTTCTATAGCAACAGGAAAAATTACCTAGGAATAAACCTAACCAAGGAGGTAAAAGACCTGTACTCAGAAAACTAAAGAATACTGAAGAAAGAAACAAAAAAATGGAAGCATATACCATGTTCATAGATTGGAAGAATTAACATCATCAAAATGTCCATACTACCCAAAGCAATCTATAGATTCAGTGCAATCCCTATTAAAATACCAATGACATACTTCACATATATAAGACAAACATTTCAAAAATTTATATGGAATCATAAAAGACCCCAAATAGCCTCAGCGATTTTGAGAAAGAAGAACAAAGTAAGAGGGATCACAGTACCTGATTTCAAACTATATTACAAGGCCAGTGTAATCAAAACATTCTGGTACTGGCATAAGAACAGACACATAGATCAATGGAATGCAATAGAGATCCCAGAATAGAGAGCCTGGAATAAACCCATGTCTCTATGGTCAATTAATATTCAACAAAGGGGGCAGAAGCATAATATAGTGTAAAATAGCCTCTTCAACAAATGGTATTGGGAGATCTGGACAACTACATGCAAAAAAATGAAACTCAACCACCAACTTACACACCACACACACACACACACACACACACACACACACACACAAAACCCTCAAGATGGATAAAAGTCTTAAGTATAAGTCATGTCACCATAAAAGTCCTAGAGGAGAACATAGGCAGGAAAATTTCAGTTATTCCATGCAGCAGTATTTTCACTAATATGTCCTCTAGAGCAAGGGGCATAAAGGAAAGAATAAACAAATGGGACATCATCAAATTAAACACTTCTGCACAGCCTAAGAAAACATCAGCAAAATGAAAAAGTAACCAATCCTATGGGAAAATATATTTGCCAATGATACCATGGTCAAGGGTTTGATCCCCAAAATATATGAAGAGCTCACATGACTCTACACCAGGAAGACAAACAATCCAGTTAAAAAAGGAGTAGAGGACCTGAACAGACACTTCTCCAAGGAGGCCCTACAGAGCACCCAGAGACATATGATAGGATGCTCAGCATCACTAGGCATCAGAGAGATGCAAATTAAAACCACAATGAGATACCACTTCACATGGGTCAGAATGGCTATCATAAACAAATCAACAAACAAATGCTGGCAAGGTTGTGGAAAAAAGGGAACCCTAATGCACTGTTGGTGGGAATGCAGACTAGTGCAACCACTGTGGAAAACAATATGGAATTTCCTCAAAAAACTAAAAATGCAACTGCCTTTTGACCCAGCTATTCTGCTGCTGGGATTATCCTGAAGAATCCTGAAACACCAATTCAAAAGAACCTATTCACCCCACAGTTCATGGCTGTGCAATTTACAATAGCAAGGTACTGGAAACAGCCTAACTACCCATCAGTAAATGAGTGGATCAAAAAAACTGTGATGTATTTACACAATGGAATACTATGCAGTAGAAGGAAAGAAGGAAATTCTACCCTTTGTGACAGCATGGATGGAATGGAGAGCATTATGCTAAGTGAAATAAGCCAGGCAGTGAAAGATAAATACCATATGATCTCACCTATAAGTGTAGCCTAATTAACAAAGCAAACTAGCAAGCAAAATAGAGCCAGAGACATGGAAATAAAGAATAAACTGACAGTATCCTGAGGGGCAGGGGCAGGGAGGTAACAGGGGAAAGAAGGAGAAGGCTCATCAAGAACTTGTATAAAGGACCCATGGACAAATATAATGGAAGGAGAGATTAACTGGGCAAGGTGGGGGTGGGTATGGTGGGGGAGAGTAATGGGAAAATAGGGACAATTGTAATGGAACAACAATAAAAAATTAAGAAAAAATTATACTCCAAAATATATATAATATGGTGTTGGAGGAAAGCTACATTTGAATGCAGAAAGACAAGCAGTTGAATCCTAGAGGAAAGTAAGCCTGAAACATCAATGAAGGCAAAAATGACAAAAATGAAGCTGTTCTACTTTGAGCACATCATGAGAAGGGAGTGTTCTCTGGAAAAGACAATAATGCTAGGAAAAATTAAAGGCAGCAGGAAAGAGGAAGGGCAAATATGAAATGAGTTGATCCATAAAAGAAACCATAGGCATGAGTCTACAGGAGCTGAACAGGGCTATGCGGACAGGATGTTGTGGACAGCTCTCATGCATACAGTTGCCAGAAGTTAGAGGTTGAGGACTCAATGGCATGTAACACACACACTAGACAGAATAGGTGAGGTGATCTATTGAAGGGATTGGGAGTTCTCATGTCAACCTTAGCACAATTTTATAACTTTAACTGATAATTATTTGTGTAATTAGTTTAATTTCTGTTTACACCATTAGACTGTAAATTACTTAATATCAGAGATAGTATTTATCTTGTAAGACTATGAATACTTAGCATCTAATTCAGTGCCCAAAACAGAAGTCTCAATAAAAATTTTTTGAATTCAATAATTGCTTATGTTTTTATAATGATCAGATAAGATGATATGTGGGATAGCTTTTTATGAATTCTAAAACAAACTGTTGTGTACATTATTAAATTATTCTCTGCACTACCATAAACTCTTCTCATTCTTTTTCATATCCACTGAAGGAAGGCCACCTCTAGGTCAGTGGGCTTCAGAAATGTATTTTTTTTTCCTGTGGAAGACTCTATCTATGTGAAAAGTCTTCCTAAATTAGTGTGTCAACACATTCTGGTAGCCTAAGCTTATATGATCCCTTAAAGAAATGCTTTATCAGTTACCAGGAGCAATCCACTAATCAGGCCACCCACCTGAAACTTGGCCTCGCCATATTCCCAGGTTGCCTTTATAGTCATGAGCCCTGGAGCTCTCTTTAAGCCATTTGTTCAACCTCACACAGAGTAGGGGTTCGAAAGGCACTGTGACGGTTTACTGTGGCTGGTTTTAGGCTCTAGAGAGAGACATAGACACTTTGAAAAGGTACTCCAAAGTTTATTTAGGCTGCTCTGGGGAACAGAGACCAAGTCCTGGCTCTGCTTTCTGAGATTTGGGCTGGAAGAGCTGTACTAACACCTGCTGCAGGTACACTAAGAGAAATGTGCTCAACTGTGTTTCTGTCTTTACATCTCTGTTACTGGTTATTTTCAAGCCAAATGCATTGTCTGTTTTTTTTTTATTGGTTGAAGAGGACTAATGATGTTTTTCTAATCTGCCTCTTAGTATTATGTGTATGTGTGTATGTGTGATAGACACACATTCTTTATGAAGCAAAAAGGGTTTTGTGGAATGTAAATATTAACAGTCGTGGATATCATGAAAATAATAGAGGTGAATGGCATATGACTTTGAAGAAATTGTAAGATCTTGGCCAATAATCTTAATAGTGAAGTTTTGTGTGGTAGGGGAAAGAGCACTTGAACTGTTAGGTTGCAGAAATGAATGATATAAAGTAAAGGTTTGAAATTGTCTTAGAAATAATACAAATATAAAAGACAAATTTGTTGAAGGCCACCTTAAAATACTGTGTTGAAGAGTTGAGTTTTATTTAATATTTTTGGGATTTTATAAACAATGGAAATTATTGACAAAATTATATTTTAGAAAGATTGATTTGGTATTAAGAGATAAATTATGTAAATATTTATAGGTGCTAACCAACCTCATCCGGGTGTCTTTGTTCAGCTGTCCTTGTTTTGGCATCAGTAAAAGTACCTAATCTAGTGATATCTAGATATAGAAATCAAAATTCTTGCATTAGTTAAATGTAAAAACTCCACTAAGAAAAACATGCTTAAATACAGATGGACTGATAATACAGAAATGTTCTTTCTTTGGATGAACCCAGAGAGCCATTACCAGCAAAAATTACGTTATAGCTCTCATCAAGTGCTCATGTGGCTCAAAAATAAAACTTCAATTCCACTACAGTCCCCTGATCTAAGTAATGCTGTTGTTGTTCGTGTTGTCTTTTATTTTTGAAACATCAGATCAAGCTCTGGTATGGCCCATGAAGTTAAAAATATTTTGTTATTGTAATAAGAAGGAACTTGTTTTTCATCACACATTTTGTTCAAACTGAGAGATGTAAGTTCTTTTATGTGATAAATAGTAGTTAGATGAAAGAATATTTCATCATCAGTGTTTAAAATTAATCCATCCAATGGGTGTTTTACCTTATTATGATTGTATTTATCAGAATCCAAAGAGCATTTCTTATAAAGAAGTGATAAACCACACAACATTTAATTGCAGTAGCTTTCCAATTTACAGATTGGGTTCCAAAAGTTCGTTGGCAAGCATTATGCAAACTAATTATTTTAAAGTTCTATAGAGTAAGTCATACTATATTAGTAGCAAAACTCCTTGAATATTAATGAATGTAGTATATTGTTGAGTCAAATAAATATTATAAGTAAATTATGTACATAGTAAAGAATATGCACATGGTTATTCATCCCACAAAGGAAGTAGTCTGAAATGATAAGCAGCCCATGTAAATGTATACATTTTCAATTATTTTAATTCAAAATGAAACTTTAGTGCATAGAAAAGTGTGTTGGAATTTTAATCCTAAAATATGCTAGAGAATTGAAAGACAGCAATGTTCTATAATGATCTCAAAGTAAGTTAATTGATTATGTTCAGTTTCTTTTCAACCCTTAATTTCAGGATGATCTTATGATCCTCAACTATAAAACTGAAGACAGTGCCTTATAGAGAAGATATTGCAAATGAAATCCACCATTAAGCATTGTTGTTTTCATAAATAATAAAAATACTTGTATTAAAAATAAGGAAAAGGAAAAGGAAAGATGCAACATTTATACATACTATAATAGTCACAGTATAAGACAAAAACCAGATTCATGCACAGAAAAAAATCCTCTTTAGTAGTGATTATCATTAGGTAATGGAACCATTTTTACTACTTTCATTTTTTAGGTGTTTTATGAATTTCCTAAACTTAATTAATATTTTAATGATGAAATTTATTTTTTATTTTTTAATTTTTTTCAAATACTGCCCCACCACCAAGTAGCAGCCCAAAACTATTAAGTATAGAATGTAGCCTAGAGTCCTTTTTCCCAAGAGTAACTGAAATAGCCTTGCTTTCTTTGCTCAGTAATAATATAATGACCATAATAGTGATGACAGACAAAGAAGGCAAGGCGGCATGTATTTGAAAAGCATACCATACATTTCAAAGCAATTTTCACATAGATAACATTTGTTTTCATGGGATCAATCTGTGCAGTAGGCTATTTATTTACCAAAGGGAATCAGTCCCTTTTATTAGCTTCACCCAAGGCAGGGGGATTAAAGGAAATCTTCAGCTGGTAGGGAGGCATCTTGCATCTTGGCTGAACCATAATTTATTCACCTAGGAAATATATTCATGACTATATCCTCATTCTCAGAACCTCCATCGGTAGCATGTTATATTCTGGGTTCTAGAAGAACTCAGCTCGTCACCTTTCAGTTCTGGAGTTGAGTCAATGCATAGCCTATAGAGAACCCAGTATGCCGATTGTAATTTGATTGTCATCAAAAGCTCATCAGTAAATGTAGCGTTAATTGTTGTATTGGCTTTGAAGTAATTGCCAAGGATTTTCTGATTATCCTCTGCTCTTTCTTTCTTTGTTTCTTGCTATAGTTCTGTACCATTCAAGGGTGAGAGTGAAATATAACCAGAAATCTAGTAGCTAAGGTGCAGATGACCAAAATTTCGTTATTGTAGTTGATTTGTTTGGTGACATGGGTTCAGACACTTAACCTCTTTTTAACTCAACTCATCTCTAGCAAAATGCATTTAATGTTGTAATAATACTTATCAAGCTGGAGAAGGGAGATAAATTTCTTCTTTATATTTTATTGTTTATGCTATTACAGTTGTTCCATTTCCCCTTCACCCTCATCCACCCACCCTACTCCCCACTTCCATAATCAGTCCCTTCTCCATTGTCTATGTCGATGGGTCCTTTATATATGTGTTTTGACTAACCCCTTCACCTTCTTTCAATCAGTCCCTGCCTCCCACCTCCCCTCTTACAGTTGTCAGTCTGTTCCGTGATTTCATGCCTCTGGTTCTCTTTTGCTCATTAGTTTATTTTGTTCATTAGATTCCTCTTAGAAGTGAGATCATATGGTATTTGTCTTTCACCAATTGGCTTATTTCACTTAGCATGATACTCTCCAGTGGTATGCATGCTGGCACAAAATGTAGGAATTCCTTCTCTCTTTCTACTATGTAATATTCCATTATATAAATGTACAACAGTTTTTTGATCTACTCCTCTACTGATGGGAACTTAGGGTGTTTCCAAATCTTGGCTATTGTAAATAGCACTACTTGAACATGGGTGTGCATAAATTCTTTTCAATTGATGTTTCAGGATTCTTTGGATATATTCCCAGCAGTGGAATAGCTGGGTCAAATAGCAGTTCCATTTTTAATTTTTTGAAGAAATTCTATACTGTTTTCCACAGTGGCTGTACCAGTCCGCATACTCACCAACAGTGCACTAAGGTTCCTTTTCTTCCACATCCTCACCAGCACTTGTTTTTTGTTTATTTATTGATGGTAGCCATGTGGGCAGGTGTGAAGTAATATCTCACTGTGGTTTTTGTTTGCATCGCTCTGATGACTAGTGATGTTGAGCATTTTTTTCATATGTCTGTGGGCCCTCTGTGTGTCCTCCTTGCAGAAGTATCTGTTCAGGACCTTTGCCCATTTTTTAATTGGATTATTTTTCTTTCTAGTTTTGAGTTGCATAGGTTCATATATTTTTTAGAGTAAACCCTTGTCTGATATATCTTTGGCAAATATATTCTCCCATACAGTGTGTTCTCTTTTCATTTTGATAATGTTTTATTTAGCCATGCAGAAGCTTTTTAATTTGATGTAGTCCCATTTGTTTATTTTTTCTTTATTTCCCTTGTCCTAGGAGATGTATCAATAAAAATATTGCTATGTGGGATATCTGAAATTTTAACGCTTATGTTTTCCTCTAGGATTTTCATGGTATCAAAATGTATATTTAAGTCTTTTACCCATTTTTAGTTTATTCTGGTGAATGGTTGAAGATGGTGGTCTAGTTTTATTTTTTGCATGTACCAGTCCAGTCTAGAGAAGACAGATTTCTGATAGTTCCTATTCCATCATCTTCCCAGAGTTTTCTGGCCTCCTGATAACTTTTACAATAAGTTTCTGCTCTTATAGGAATCTTAACTGCATAAAAATAGACTCCCTCATTGCTTCTGATGTCTTCCCTTTGTGTTGTGTTCCTTCAAAAACCTCTTTTCTTCTCTTCCCCAAAACACCACAACTGCAAAATTATGTGAAAATAGTTTTGTTAAAGGTTTGATGAAAATGAAGGGACATTTAAAATTGCGTATTTTTCCACATTAATATACTTTTTAATCTTGACTTCACTAGTTCTATATATTGGTTTGCTAGACCTACCATAATAAAATACCATAGCTAGGTGGACTAAAAACTGTGAGTTGTTTTCTCACAGCTCTGAAGGCTGGAAGTCTGAGAGATCAAGGTGCTGGCAGGGTTGGGTTCTTCTGAGGCCTCTCTCCTTGGCATGCCCATGACTGCTTCCTTGCTGCCTGTTCCCATTGCTGTATCTCTGTGTGCTCTTGCCCCTGGTGTTTCTTCCTTCTCTTGTATAAGGACCACAGTCATACTGATTTCAGGATCCACTCTAAGAGCTTTATCTTAATATAACCACCTCTTTAAGACCTTATTCCAAAATAATCACATTCTGAAGTACTGGTGTTTAGAATTTAAATCTATGGATTTGGGATGGACACAATTCAACCCATAACAATCTATTTCCCCAAGGCCCTAGACACCCTTTAAGCTTCTCATCTGGCCTCTTTTCCTTTTTGCCAATTCTCTGTGTGACTTCCTAACACATTTCTTTATTCTAGAGTTGTTAACGAAGGTAAGCTCATGTTGTTTTTTTAATTTTATTTATTTATTTTATATTTTAGAGAGAGGGGGAAGAAAGGGAGAAAGAGAGGGAAACATCATTGCGTGTTTGCCTCTCAGGCACGCCCAACTGGGGAACTTGGCCTACAACCCGGGCATGTGACTGGGAATTGAACCTGCCACCCTTTGGTTCATAGGCAGGCACTCAATCCACTGAGCCACATCAGCCAGAGCCCAGGTTCTTTATTTTAATTACTCATTGTCTCTCTTCTCTCAGCAAGACCTACCAGGGTGGGGAGAAGGAATAACCTCAGAGTTCCAGAAAGATGTTTTCTAGAATGTAAGAGCAATCCTCTCATTGAAAAGTATGCTTCTATCACTGTGATGCAAATTGCAGCCAGTGTTGTAATGACATTTTTCCTTTTACTGTTCTAAGTGCATCACATTCAGCCTATTATTAAAACTTTTGTCTGCATCTGTCTGCTTCAACCTGTAGGATGTGAGGTCTTCGTATGCAGAAGCTATCACATATTTATTGTTGTATTTCTCACAGCTACTATCTGAAAGTCTTCACATCATAGGATCCATTTCTTAACCAGCTTTCTTCCTTATGCTAGTGGAAAAGCTGTGAATTTCCTTCAATATTAATACAACTAATAATACATTTTTTCTTTAAAACTTCAGGCTAAACTTTTATACATAAGGTCTTATGCTTTGTTATTCTTTTAACTTTATTTGTATTGTTGACACTATTACAGATCCCACACTTTTCCACTCCTTTGCTAACCTCCACCCAGCCCTTGCCTATTTCTCCCTCCCCTCCGACTCTCACCACACTGTTGTCTGTGTCTATGGGATATGTATACATGAGGTCTGTCCAGAAGGTATCCAGACATATACTATGAAAAACAGAGACATTTATTGAAGAAGATACAAGACACAGGAAACATTGTACATAGGATAATGACACCTCAGTCCCCTTCAAAGTAGGCACCTTGGAACCTCACACAGTTCTCCCAGTTGTCATCAGTTGCCCCATCGTACTTTCCTGAATCTCACTGACAGTCTGAAATCTCTTCCCTTTCAAAGGTGATTTTAGTTTTGGGGAAAGCCAGAAGTCACGGGACACCAAATCTGGGCTGTAGGGTGCTGAGCTACCTGAAGGATTTGATGTTTTGTCAAAAAACTGCATGAGATGTGATGCATGAGCAGGTGTGTTATCATAGTGAAGCTGCCAGTTGCCCATAGTTTCAGTCTCCTGAATCAAGTGAATAGTTTCCATGGAGGAATGTTTAAGCTTAACACCAAATTGGATGCAGATTCATTGCTCTACTCACTCGGTCACTTTGAATGCAACAGCCACACAGTACACATGCTAACTCAGTGGTGTCTACTACCCGCACTGACTAGTACAGTGAAGGGATACTAGTACGGGAATAAACATGTGCATTCCAGTCCACTCTCCTTGGCTGCCAGGTTACACTGATGTCGCACAAACCATTCTCGTTGCATTAACAATGCCTGGACTTTTCTGGACAGACCTCATATGTTTTTTTGGCTAACCCCTTCAACTTCTTTCATCCAGTTAAGCTTTGTCATTGAATTTGTTTTTAAAGCCACATATGTACTTCCAATATCACAAATTATGATACTTTGTACTAGTTCTGGAATGTTTGTTTGTTCATTGGTTTCCAAAATAAGAATTATTTTTACTGATGAGGTAATTTTTTAATTTTTTGGCTGTGAATTAGTTTATCTTTTAATATCTTTCTTGTTTTTGAAATTTATATAGAGAAGATCTACAGCCAACCTTGGTGAATTTTTCCATTTAAATTATATACATGCACACACACAAACACACATATACATACATGTGTATATATCTAGAAGATACATACATGTATGCATGTATATACATGTAATTATACACACATATTATAGATCTTACAAATATGGTTTCTAGGAATAACTATAATTGTTACATTCTGACTTCTTTCTGTGATGATGGAGGCATTTGTTACTTCTCTGAATGATCACCACCTAATTAATAGAAGTACTGACCTCCAATATAGCCTGTCTTGCTGAAGCATTCAGTCACTAACTGTCCCTTCACCATGTCATACTCATATTCCATCAAAAACTAACCAACATAATTGCAGGCATTGCTTTTCCTTTTGCTTTGGGGAGCTAAGAAGCCTAATTGTCCAGAACCAGCTTCTTTAAACTAGTTATGTTTAGAGGAAACTTAAAAGTAAATTTAAAGCCAGCCTTCTTCAAATCTATTCAGGTAACTTGGGCATATTTTATTGAACAAATCTAAATTATTTTTCCTTCAGTTGATCTCTTTGTTTAGTATCTGGGTAATCATGGTCAGTTATGGAGACTTCTAACTTCCCTCTCAATGTTTTCCTTTATTTAAAAAAATATTTTCTTCTGAGATAAAAGTGGGCTACATAGGTATAAATAAAAGAGTTTAAGTGTTACTAGGGCTCAAGAAGAGTCAGCATGACTCCTATCCCACTCTTGACAATCCCCTCTTTTTGGAGTGTTTGTGCAAAGTTGCCTTTGCTTCCATTTCACTGTATATTAGCGTGGTTTTAACCTGTCAGGGGACATTCTCCATGTCCTCTGTACACCATTGCAGAAGAACACTGTGGGGGCATCCTTCTGAGTTTCACCACTGCTCTTCTCTGACTATTAATTAAATGAAAAATATTATTACAGCATTTAAAAGAACCTATCAGGCAGTTAGCATTTTCTGCCCACCTGCATTTACTAGGAGCAATTTTGCTCCCACTCACCCACCTGCCACTCATGTCCTTAGGTTAAGAGAATTTTCATTTGTGCTTGCAGTCCAGCATATTCTGAGATGGCATGCGGTCACAGTCATTAGGCCTAGAAGGAATGTGTGGGGAAGCAAAGATAAGAGAAATAGTGAATAATTATTCTTGCTTGTAAGCAGTAGGTTTCATAGGCAATGAAAGGAAAGGCAAGAAAATGAATAAATGTAAAAAAAAGAGAAAGAAATATCCTGTTCAGAGATTTAAAAAAAAAAAAAAAAAAAAAAAAAACTAGGTCAGAAAGAAGTACATTCAATAGGAAATGAGGAAATAAAAGGGATACAAAAACATACAATATATTCCAGTTCTAATGCCTTTGTAATGGGTGGCTGTCTGATTTTTCAAGTATTTAGCATGCTTATAGTACAAGCCCTGCTTAACAAATCAATCCATGATACTATTTTGAAGATGCCAGTGGTTGAGATTTCTCTAGTTTAAGCCTTGGATACATATATTCAGGAAATACAGGATCTTATTGGACTGTGTCCATAACTTTTACTCTTCTAATGAAAGAATTCAATTATCTTAACATTAATCTAATCAATTGCTATTTAACAGGTTGTTAATGTCTAATGTGCCAATTGGAAGTATTTAGGTAAGGCATAGAGGGGTAATTGTTTCAGGCATAAGATATTCCATCAACTTTATTCCTAAAATCTGGGTGATCAAGTCAATCTGCCCCTCTCCCTCTTCATTTATACTTTATAAAGGGCTGGGCAATACTGATGGCTGAAAAGTGACTCAGGAATACAAGGTGGTAATGGTGGTAATGGTGCGTGCGTGTGTGTGTGTGTGTGTGTGTGTGTGTGTGTGTGTGTAATTGATAAGGAAGATTCAAAATGATTATGATATAGAAAAATAAATACATTTTTTGGTTTGGTACTTATAATCATTTCCTAATCCCAGCTATCCTTATTAAGGAAAAACAGAGAGGATAACCCGTAAAAGCACAGAATGGATTTACCATTTCTGAATTCCTAGCTCTTAACACCAGTAGCTACTCAGGAAATGATTTTCTAAATAAATAAATGAACAATTGAATTACTTCTTAGGCATTTCCTCCATACCTCTTTGGGGACCCTATGCCTGGACTTCTTTGATCCTTTGAAGCTTTCTTCCATGTTTGTTGAAAATTTTTATTCACTTATGTAAAAATATGTGTGAGGAGGATTCTGAATGACAGTTATATTTGCAGGCAAATATGAACTACTACTTAAAGACATAAATAGTGATAAATAGTCTGAGAAGTCAGTGCCAAAACCAATACTATATGTGGAGAAATACAGTTTATCGTTCCCTATCAATCCTGGTCTTCACCTTAATAAAAAGTTGATGAGTCTTAGAAAGAGATGTTGTTGATTGAAGTAAGATATTGGCCTCAAGGAAATCTACTCTCTCCTGACCCACTTCACTGGAAAGCCAAAAAGAATAAGTTTACTTGAAGTAAACTGCAGTTTATTGTGCTGAATATTGTCTTGAAACTTCATCCTAAGGATTAAACCTAAGGAGACTCTTCTTGAATTCCTACCTTCAAGCTCTTTCCTGGTGTTCTACTTTCCTAAGGCCTGACTGTTCACATTCCCACACACAAAAAAAGCTGCTTAAGGGGCATAGGTTATGAAGCATTTACACAATGTAGGTACTGGAGCCCAGTGGACCTCTGACATCTATTCTTTGTTATCAAGATAATGAATGGGATTGATTTGCTACAGAGTGATTCCATGGTGCTGTGTTGAAGAGAGGCCAAGTCTGTGTCTTTATAATTCTTGCTATTTGTTAAGCTTTAGCATCTTGATCCTATTTGTATTACACCAAAAAATTATATTCTTTAATCACCTACTGATTCAAGGAGAAACAATATTCACATATCAATTGATGGATCATTAATTAAAATATATTATAATAAAATATATTATAAAACTAGGTATATATTATACCTAGTTTTGTACCTTAGCTTAAAAGAAAGCTAAATTAAAAAGTAACACATGCCATAGTCCCTGTTCTCAATAAATGTAGAATATAATTTGAAATATAGTATTTCAAAATAATCACAATTGAAAAGCCTCAAATAAACCCAAATTTCTTTCAGGGAAGCTAGAGTTTTCTTTCTTTAGTTTAGTATGTTAAAAGACATATTATACATGGTAAAGATATCAAAGGCAGATAGGCAGACATTTAAATTCAGCCCAAATATTTTAACTGGACTATTCATTTATATCCTACATAAACTTCAAAATGGTCTTTGGTGGATAAGAATAATTACTAAATACATTATGCAAATCCACATTTGTTACATTAACTATTCTTAGCTTTTTATTTGTACCAGTTACTGTTTTTGTAAATGTTATAAAACTAGTAGCATCTATCATTGAAATATAAAATGTTTGAACATCTCACATTTTTATTTCATAGTAGAGACTGACTCAGTAAACATTTTTGTAAAGAAATAGGTGCACATAAAGACAGAATGTATTTCATGTAGTATATCACTACATAGCAAAGTTTTTTTAAAAGCATTCCAACTGTTGAATTTATTACTGTATTCTAGCAATGAGCATCTCTAATGGGCTTCATTTATTTTTATTCTCTCAGATGTAGTTTGGCATGACGAAGCTTAGGTTACTGTTCCATTTCCTCTTGTGTACCTTTGCAGTTTTGGTGAGTGCCTTGTTCCTAAGACATCTAGATTGTTGTCATCCAACAACTGCTCTGGGTTCACATATCCTCACACATTAGCTCATGACTGAAGTCCAGCAAATGCCTATATTGAATGAAGGCCTACATTGAATGAAGAGATGTGGCCTACCCAAATGCTTTTTTCTTCATTCCTATAAAAACAAAACAACCAGCTTTTCCTTTGGAAAACTGTCACTCCTACACACCATCTGGTGCTATTTGGGCTGTCAACCATGAAGCCCTCTTCACTTCAGTTTTAGAGACTAGACTGAACAGCTCTGCTCATCAATTTGAATATGAAGCATGGTCATCGGAGGATGGAAAGTAACTGGAACTTCTGCATCCTGTGGATGGAAATTCAGGAGACTGTCCATGAATTCCTACCTCCCAGCTCCCAGAAGCTTTCCAGGTGTTTTATTTTCTTAAGGCCTGGGTTGCTGAACTCTTTCTTTGGTTCTTTGTCTTACTTTATGAAGCCAGTCAGTTCCATTTCTTAATGTTAGCTCCAGCGGAAATTTTCTGTTGCTTTCAGTGAAGAGCATGAATTGATATAAATTTGTTTTAGACTCTGTTTTCAGAGTTTATATATTATTTATTTACATTAGCTTTAGAATAAGATAATTGGGCCCAGTGGTTGTAAACCTCACCTAAAATCCATGTAGCATATACATAATATTTGTCTTAAAACAAACCTTTACAGTTTGTATACTCAACCATCTCTTTGAGGATTGTACACTCTATCACAACATTTATATTTGTTATCTTGAAATGTATTGGGTGAATTATGGTTTCAAATCTAGAACCAGGCTTCTGTAAGGATTTAACTACTACTATGCATATTTCTGGATTATCTGCTTTAATTACTCTTTACACTCATAGCCATCACCCATTGTCAGTATTTGGGATAATCTCAGGATACACATTATCCTTTTTGAACTTGAAAAGATTTTAATTTCATAAAGTCTCCATTGATTTCACAAAAAAAAAAAAATCATGTTTTTTTTCAAAGAAATTCTGGTAATTTACTTTCAGGGAAAATGTTGAAAATTATTACTTTTTAAGAAAATATAACCAAATTTTCTACTTAATTACATGGAGACAAATTAGATGAGTGAAATTTGCTTTATTATAAAATTATAGTTTTTAACATTGACTCTAAAAATTCATATTGGGGTTGTCAGACCTAGTGATCTTTTTGGCAACTTGATGATCTTGCTGTAAGGTCAAATAAGGTCCTAACTCTTGATTAGGAGTATAATAATAAGAAATTGACTTCCTAAGGAAAACAGTTTTTAAAAAGATATTTTTATATAGTAGTTCCTAGTCATCAGGAATGCTTATTAAAAAAGAATTAGCTTAAAATGCAAACCAGACTATATAAATTAGCAAGTTTTCCCCTTATTGCAGATATTACTCATATCTTACAATTTAGACTATGCATGCATATATAATGTGGGACACAAATACATGAGTTGAACTTAAGTTATCTTATGTAGTGGATTTCATTTTATAGAAGCACTAGCTAATAGAGTCAGCACTTTTTATAAAATGTATGAAACAATTGTATATTATATAAGAAGCAAACAACATCTATAGAAGAAGGCTGGGGAATTAGTCATGCTATTTAGATACAAGTATTGTGTGCAATATTCATTAAGTCTTCTGAATCCTCTTTTCCTCAAGGAAATACCACAAACATACACACAGGAAACTTTTTCTGCAGCCCTAGAAGTCTTGGATGGCTTTATCCATATTCCCTTATGGAATTGCAAAAGCACAGGTGATGCCCTCAGTGTTTACCTGGTCCTATTTCCTTTCAAAATGCATGGGTATTAGACATATGATGGATTTTTCCTTGTGCAGATTCTAAGGCAACCTACCATAAAATACTGCATTTACATGCAACATCCAATTCAGCTTTAAACTTGAATGATCTCATAAGTCCCTCTGAGCTCTAAAATTTTTATGATTTTGTGATTCTAGGTACAGGGAAATATTTAAACTTTCTTGTTGTCAAGTGAAGGCCACTGGAGCTGTGATTCTACAAATTCAATAAAGAATAATGCACAGCAAGACTTTAGGTAATTGGCAGAGCTATGACTCACATAGTTGTGGAAACAGTCAAGCCTGAAACAACTAAGCCTGGTGATAAAGGTGTTTCTAAGAAGGTGGCTATAAACAGGATCAGCATCACAAAGACCTGCAGTTTGCAAGGAAGTATCTGATCTTGGGAATGCCTCCTTTGGATTGTGATCCGGGGGTAGTTTTAGAAAGAATCAGGGATTTATGGCTGGAAAAGATAGGAGAGGCACTTACATTTAGGATTTGGGCATGAAGGGAGAGCAAGATTATTCTATTAGCTTAGATGCCCTAAAATGTACCTTAATCACGGTTAAATTTAAATATTGGTGGTAAGTGGCTCCAACTTCAAAGGTTAAAAGAAAATGGTGGGATGATTCTAGCAAAGCCTTTTTAGCCAACTCTATGAGTGATACTGTAGCTGTTAACTTCAGTAAATAAATTATTGAATGGATATGCAGTTGAGGTATTTAGAAACTCTTCTACAATGATTTTAATGAGCTTTTTTAGTTGTTAGACTCAAATGAATATTTCCTGAAGTGTCTCTAATAATGTGTAATCCAATGTTTGTAGGAATATACTTGTATCTGTGAACTTTCAGGGAAATTTACATACTTAAGGCATTCCATTATGTTAAAATATGGCATGGAATATTAACTATATGACTTTTATTACATAATTTCCTGATACCTACACTTATACACCTTTTCTCTTCTCCCATTTTTGTATTGTCACTGGGCTAGATAATAGCAGAAGAAGATTTATACTATTCTAATTTCAGTCTAATTTTAAAGATTGATATATAACAATTATGGAGTGTCCTATAAATGTACCAGATTATCTGGGGAGCTATGGGGAAACCCAAATTAGGGGGGAAGGCTTGATCCCTAACCTTCAACAAGACTACAGTCCTGTTAAGGAAGTAACACTTGTGAGCATGAAGCAATTAAATAACAATACCAAGAAAGTTTATAATAAAGTGCTAAATTAAATATCAAGTGCCATAATTATATAGTTCAAACTGTAACTCTTATAGGAAGAACTGGCCAGTGTTAATTTATCATTTTGAATAATTCAGCAAGAGTAGAGGAATATAATTTATCTTTGTCTGAATTTCCTCAGTTAGGTCATCCAACCCTTTTTTATAACTTAGTAACATTCCTAGGAATGTGGCATTTTTAACCCTCATTTCCTGGTGGCTTGTCTGCAGCTGCATCTCTGTCTTATGATCCTTATGTTTTTGCTTAAGTGTAGTATTCAGATTAACCAGAGGTCAAGGTCTAGCTAATCACTACCAGAAGACTGAAGGTACAGAGCTGAGCTGAATGAGTTTTAGAAGGTGAACTATATTTTGATCTTAACCAGGTTGAGTATGAAATTCCAACTTCTATAAAAAGAAGTATTTCTGTGTATGGGCAACTAATGACAAAGGGATGAGACTAAGAGCCTACAAACTTAGGATGGCGTTTAAGTCATTCCACATTGGGGCAAATAACTTATGTACATACCCTAAGAGATCCCAAGAAACTCATTTTGCTGAATCATATAGTGTAGTAAAATAGCTGATGCTTGCTGGAAATAGAATATGTGTGAATTACAGAAAATAAGTAATTGATATATTTTATAGTTAATTGCAAGAAAAATTATTAAAATGAAAGCATGTTTTAGAGATTAAGGAGATAACTTTCCGTTATTTGAATGTTTTACTTTGAGGCATACCGCATTCTCTGGAGAGAGAGGTAAAGGACTTGTTATTGTATCTTTTATCTAGCAGAATGTTTTTATATTGCAGATCAAAACTTCAAAGTCAACTAATTTAATGAGCTAGCATTATTTTCAGAACTGTCTCTGGCTGATACTGTAAACAAGGCTGGTTGGCCTTTTCCCACTCTTGTCCCCACCAGTGACTTCTGTTGGTGATGCCCCTCACTTTCTCTTTGTCCTGCTTTCCATGTGTGGCCCTTAGTTTTCCACTAAAATGCTCCCATGATAGTTGGCTTTGACTGGGAAGGCCCATGCTCTGAATCTGTCTCATCTTCTCCTTTCCCATCCCAACTCTGTCATCATATACATCTCAGAATCCTATTCTCTCTCTCTTTTTTAAAGATTATGTATTTATATTTTAGAGAGGGGGAAGGAAAGAGGGAAGGAAGGAAGGAAGGAAGGAAGGAAGGAAGGAAGGAAGGAAGGAAGGAAGAAAGGAAGGAGGGAAGGAGGAAACAATGATGTGAAAGAGAAACACCTATCAGTTGCCTTTAGTACTCACCCCAACCAGAGACTGAACTGCAACCCAGACATGTGACCTGACCAGGAATCAAACTGGTGACCTTTTGCTTTGCAAGATGATGTTCCAACCAAGTGAGCCACATCAGTCAGGGTCCTGTCCTCTGTTAGATTTGATAACCAACCTCATGTTGAAGTTAAGTGGATATTAATGGAGTGATGTATTTTCTAAAGTATCCCCTCTGTTGACAATTGACTTTAACTGTGCAAATCTCAGAGATTTCAGAGAGTATTTTTGATATAAGCGAAACTATCTGCTTCAATTTTAGAGTATATTTCTGCTTTCTCTATCTATACATATAGCCAAGCCTGATAAACCTTTTAAGCAAATTAATACAGACGATGAAATAGCATATTACAATGACAGAAGGGCTTAGCTAAAATGACCTCTGACATCATCACTGATATTTTTACACTTTTATTTTAGGATTTTATTTATTTATTTTTAGAGAGAGAGGAAGGGAGGGAGAAAGACGGAGAGAAACATCAATGTGTGGTTGCCTCTCGCCTGCCTCCTACAGGGGACCTGGCCCGTAACCCAGGCATATGCCCTGACTGGGAATCCAACCAGCAACCCTTTGGTTTACAGGCCAGTGCTCAATCCACTGAGCCACACCAGCCAGGGCTACACTCTTTTAACCTCAAAGAAGATGATATTCAGGTATTGCTAATATTGATACATTTAAATTAGGAGCTGAATGGTGTTTGTCCCTGAGAAGAACATGAGATAATTCTTTTGTTTGGCTTCTAGTTAATAATACCTTTGAACAATTTCAAGAATTGCATCACATGTGAGCCAGAGTAGCCTATTGTGAGGAGATGATACTGGGTAGCGATAAGATCTTCCACATTTCAGTAGAAATCCAGATAAATACATAACAGCTTTTGGGGCTATGCTTTTATTTATATGATTAGTTCATCACTGCCATTTATTCACATGTAGTTTCCAGTGGCATATTCTTTTTATCATTAGAAAGAGTCTGTTTAGTCCAGGCTGAGGAGCTCTGACTCTAGTTAGTTGAGAAAAGACATAAAAGTACATGTAATGTAAGAGCTAAGGATGGATGGGGTACATTCGTGAAGATGCTGCTGACTTGGGAAAATTCTTCAGGATCCGTTCTTGACGTAGCCAAGTCCAGCCCTCTGTGTATTCCCCTGTCAGGTGCAGAAGCCACTTTTCAGTTTTTCAGTGATGCTACTAAGGTGTCGTTCTGTTTCTCCTTATTTCAGATGTTTACCTTTTGATCATTTTCTGTTTAATAGCACCTCCTCCAGAAGGTAGGTTCTAGGGAAGACACAGAAGCAGAATTCAAGCAAAGCAATCGTATAGTGGGTAGGACACAGCAGGTGTGCTGCCTTAACTGGCAGCAATAAAGGTCTTTCCTACATTTTCTTTCCCCAGACCCTGACTCCCAAATCCCTCCTTCCTTTATGGGAACTTTTTCAACAAACTCTCAGGTGGTTTTCAGGGCCACAACAGGACACTTCTTTACAAAAGGTACTGAAGATGTTGTACAGGTAAATCCTCTAGAGATAAATTCATTTAGGGTATATAGTGTCAGCAATAAAAACTTGTGTCTCCTTAGCCATCATTAACCTTTATAGGCCTCAGTTACTTTGTCTGCCAAATCGTGGAGAGTTCTTGAGTGATATGACATTAATATTTCTGTTTCATCAGAATTTATTGAGTACCTACTATGGACTGTTATAAGGAAATCAATTAATCTGATTTTGGGCTACTTTATATCCACCCACTTAATGTTTTTACCTATTTTCTGTGATTTCCTTAATTGTTTTTATGTAGAAAAGTAATATTAATACTAATAAAATGTATTAAAAAATGTATAGAGAAGATATAAATAACCTCACCCAGCCTCATACCCTCCTCATCTCTATCCTTCCTAAAGTAATTAAATTTAATACCTTGGAATATTCTCTTTTATACATTCCTTTGTGTTCATACAAATATATAAATGTATACACATAATCAGAAAACACAGACCTTTCTAAGCAAGCTGAGATATATGATCACTTTAAATATCTTTGACATTTCATTTTTTCTTTGACTTCACATAAATGTTCCCACATAAATGCCTCAGAGTCCGCTTGCAAAAAATCTTAAATATGTGATGGACAGTAATATTTTCCATCTCATTTACTTCTTTATATCTGTCATTCTCTGTTCCTCTTTCCTTCTTTCACTTTTTTTTTTTCATTTTCCCACATTGCCATATTCTTCCATCCTCAAAACACAGTATATCTACTTCTAATTGTTAAATTATAAATAGATGAAAAAGATCACCTGATGTTCCTCGTGAGTCTCTTGGGCTCCAGTGTGGATGGGCCATTTGCAATGGTCCTATCCTCTCAGTTTTGACCTTACTTACCATCTTAGTACTGTCTTATTAGCTGCCATTTTTGTTCTTAAAGATCACTGTATGGATTATTTTTAAAATAGAAACTCTTACAATCCATGAATAAAAATAAGTCTAAATATTTTAAAGGCAGAGAGAGAGAGAGAGAGAGGCAGGGAGAAAAGAGACTGAGCTAGATAGTAATGGTAGAAAGTGGCAGGGCTGTCCTGATACAAGTGATCAAAGTCTTCAATCCCAGTTAGTGTCATTTCTGTATACACATTGTTACTGCCTGACCATGTTCACGTGCCTCTAAGTCTAAAGAGAGACAATATTTGTTTTGAAGCAATTATTTAACTGACCTACTAACTGCAGAAATGCTTATTTAAGACAGGGGTGAGGATAGGAAAGAGGATCTACCTAAGTTCTGTACACAGTAGCGAAAGATTGACCTTTATCATTGAAGCTCATTTCATGAAGAGTGAATAAAAGGAAGGACTGTCATTATTATGACTGTGTTCTCTCTTGTAAGTATAAAATTATCCATTCTTTGGTGCTCAATGCATAGCTCTAAGTAAAATTAGAAAGTGTACTTGCCCTGTATTCTTTCAGCAGTACTGGATTTTTCTTGCCATTGTAGAAAGTGAATTTCTGTTAATGTTTCATTATACATAATAGCATTACTTGGTACAGTTTTTTTAAACTGTACATAAATAAGTCATTTTCAAGTTTACTTACCAAGTCCAGGAAATGATTTTAGGGACAAAGGGATTCACTGTATAATTTATCCTTACTCTGGTGAGTACATGAGCATACAGATTTCAAGATACTGAGAGAGAGACAGAGAAAATTGAGGATATGTCAGGGGGTTACTGTTCTAGGTTACATGTGTAACCCAAACCAACACATAATAAGTACTTAATGAATGTTTGTTGAATGAAATATTTCCCAGGCTGCTTGAAATACCTGTGCCACATGAGGCAGCAACTGTAGCCTCCCTGGTTCTCAGTATCTTCTTCTGCAAACAAAGGTGTTAGACAATGGTCTGTATGGATCATTTCATCTCTAAAACTCTGCAACTCATAGTGATAATTAATAAAAATAATAATGTGAATCAGCTACAAATTTCCACAGATACTGAGGCAAACTATAGACCATTATTAGAATTTTATCTAGTAAGTAATAACATTCAACAAAGTCTTTGAAAATAAATCATCTGTTTTGGTTGTAGGGGAAAACTCTTTGGGCATACATGTGCACATAAATTCAAAAATCTCACTAATTGGACATCTAACAATGAAAAGTAACACCCACCTTCATGAAATGCTTATCTGTGGTGATAAGGTTTTATACAATTAAAAGATAATTTTGTTTTACATAGGATTTTACTGAGGTTCTAGAGTCTAATGCTTTCAGGATGTATATTACTTCTAATAACTTATACTCAGAATTTTAAATTTGTAGAATACTTTCTGGTTTCTTTCTTCTCATTTCAAAATGCATTCTTCCTTTAGATATATGTGTGGCATACTATATTTATTTATTTACAAAGTGTGACATCCACAGTAAAGGAACAATCCAGTAGGAAACAATCAATAGTTATTACTTTGCCCAATTCTGTTTCCTGTTTCTTTGTTTGGTTTTCTTTCTTTCTTTTTTTTTAATCACACAGTTATTTCAGCTGCTCTAGGCTTAATAACTGAACTAGTAGCTGACAGTACCATGCTGAATTTTATGTAACAATTTCAGGTCTTCCTGGGCTAGGTATGTAGACATTAACAAAACATTTTTTTCTTCCTCTGATTAGTCAAAAGTAAACACACAAGCAACAGAAGTTCTAAAAGGTAACATTAGCTGATAATAAAAATTGAAAAGTGGAAATTAATGGTATTATGAGCACAGTTTTAGTACTGAATGCAGCTAAGTATTCATCCCAGTTTGCCTGCTCCTGGAAGTCACAGGAGGCATCTTATTTTAATGATTGCCTTCAAGTAAGGTAGTCATTTCTTTGTTCATTTACAGAAAAGAGAAGAGTGATGTACCCAGAGTTCCGAACCTGGGGATAAGTGTCTCATTTCTCTCATTGCTCCAGGTGACCTGAGGGTTGACAACCTTGCAGAATTCTAATTTCTCCAATTTTGCAATAATAGAATTATTTTATAACTATAATCATGATGACGATGACAACAGTATGGGAAGGATGATCTTGTATATATGGTTGATCTCTTACATAGATACATATTTCCCTTTATAAATCAGTGGAATCAACCTTTTCCATAATTGAATGCATTTCTATTTAGTTTTAAATAACTTTGCCTCATTAAGCAGAACAAGCAGATAGGTGGTACTCTTCTTGAGAGCAGAGACCATATCTATTACTTAAATCGTAGCACTTGGCATGGTGCCTAGCATAGAGTTTTGTGTCCTATGGGTATTTGTTGAATAAATAAAATATGCACATGCATGCACTGCACACATACACAGTTACTGCAACCTATATGGTTATAGCCTAAAGGAAATTAAAGCAACTTTTAAGAAATGCTTGCAGTGAATGATATAGAAATCGGATTGGGGTCTAAATAAATTTAAGGAAACCTATGTAGCTCTTTTTCATTGTTTGTCTGCTAGAAACTTTAGAATTAGCCAGGCCTGGCTTTCAACCTTGAGTGCTAAATGAGCTATGCAAGTATATGTCTTCCTAGTTTCTTCTTCTTTAACATCAGAATAATAGCACTTACCTTTTATAGTTGTTGTATGGATTACATGTATGTCTGAGGTCCCTGACACATTGTGTGTCAAGATAAATAGTCATTATTCAGTTGCTATGGAGCTGGCATGAGAATTATAGTTGGAGTATTCTAGGGTAGATTTTTCTATATGTTGGCCTTAGGTGCATTTCAGATACGACAGTTATAGGAGGTGGAATGGAAGAGGCTGGACATAGAGATTTCTTTAGTAAATATGGTATAGTTAATGTAGGTTTATAAGCATAATACAATCTTCTCTGTTGAAGATTTTCTCAAATTTCTTTGCAAATCTGCAATGAGTTGCAGTGCAATGACCTGGCCACTCTGTTCCCCCACTCCACTTTGGCTATCAATCAGTTATTCTACTTTGTCTTTGGGCTTCTTGTCCCACAAGCCATGAATGATGAGGAAAATCCTGGGTTATTCAGTTTTTCTTTTAATATTTTACAATCTTTCTTTCACTCAAATCTTTGTGCATATCTGTTGTCTGTATCTATGAAATCACAGCTAAGGTGGACTAAAAACGCAAGTACAGTGAACTATTACCTAATATATGTAGCCAATCCATGTGGCAAAACTACCTGGCATTGAGTGAGGTATGGTGGTAGCACTACTCAGATGGGGTCATAGGAGCCTAATAATTTTTGTTTGCTTGTTTTTGGTAACTACCTGAGCTTATCAGTCTGTAATTCAAACTCTTATATATACCTTTAAATCTTGCTTTTTGCACAGTTGTTACCTTAAAATTGTAGCAAGATTTCCACAGATTATGTGGCTTCTCTCTTACTCATAAGTAATAAATGTACACTCTCAGAGTGTCCATACAGTAATGATACAATTGAAACTACTCAGGTTTATTTGAAGAAACCAGGTGGCTGAAGAATTTCTACCTGAATGTGGATGAATCCAAAACAGACTCTGCAGGCTGGTTCATCCTGCCTGTCTGTGCAGTTCAGAATGACCCACATTCTGTATTTGGTTTCTGTGGTGTTCACCCAAGCTGTGCCTCTTGAAAGCTGGAGAAATTTATGAGGCATGGCTAAAATAGTTCTTATGCTTGGTCACTAATAATCAACACAGAGAGTTATGCTATCAGTCAACCCCAAGTGACCTGAATCTATCATAAAGACTGCCTGTGGACAGGGGTACAGGCCATTTTATACCCAACATGATGCATTTTACTGACCATGATTGGTGAAACTGGCTGCCTCTGGTGACTATCTTGTTTCCATTGGAGCATTTGTATTAGGAAATAACCTGAAACTTAAGAAGCTATTTTCTTTGCTATTAGAATATCAATAACAAGGGGACCCTGGTGATGATTATATTGCTTTCACATTCCCATCCGTCCATTCAGGCCAGTTGCTGGCAGATCTAGGCTGGGTTTTAACTCTGCCTGCGTTGCCTATATTCAGGGTCACAGATAGGTTCTCTCTGTAACTTAGGGGCTCTTTAGTGACTCATGTTTCACTGTGTTTGCTCTGCAGCAGATGTCTGACTCTTTAAAGTTTCCCCTGAGTAAGATATCCTGTCTTTCCAAATAGATCACAAGTAGGTGCAGGAATTTCTAATTTTCTATCCCTCTACTCCAGGGATCAGTGATGGATGGTTGTGGCAGTTTGGCTTGTTGTTTTTTGTTTGTTTGTTTGTTTTGTTTTGTTTTGTTTTAGGTTTCCTCCTTTTGTTTGCTGACCTTAGATACTTCATCACTTACTTCATTCCCAAATTGTATCTCCCTGGTATTGTAAATACTTAACATATAATGGAATGACTTTTCATCTCTCACTTTCTCACATTTTCACTTTGGAGAGAATCCATCAATATTGACTCTTGAATCATGAAAATGATCCTACAGTCACTGAATTATAGAGTCTTAGAATGTTAGCACTGGAAGGGAGCTAAGCTATATTTCTCTTGCATTTATGCTTTCAACAGAGCATGCCCTGGCTCATTGTAGCTGCATGAAAATTTGCCCCACACAGTTTTATGTTATAAAGCATGCCACATGCTCTTGATGTTTTGGGTTTTATTATAAAACCCCAAATACCTATTACATAGAGCCCGTTCAATCTCTAACACTATGCTGCACCTATTTTAGCAGCTTGAAATGGTACACTGGGCACTTTCAGATATTAGCATTTGACACTTGGAAGCTCAAAGAATGTGATTTGAAGGACACAGGGATGGTCCCTATCAAAACATATTTCTCATCTACTAGACAGGGAGACCTCATTGTGGGGAAAAAGATACTGTCTCTTATGTGTCAGAAATATATTAAACTGTTATCTCACAGACTCACATCTTGGTATAAATTGGTTCAGATCCTCCATTGATTTCTCTATTGTTTCACTTAGAAGAAGAAAGTTCCTAGAGATAGATAATCAAAAACAATTTGATGTGGATTCTGGAAACAAGGGTGAGGCAATTAAATTTTGACTGAAGATCGGGGTAATAGAGAACAGCGTTAAGAAAGGCACTGAAACTTAACAAAATTTAATTAACCCCACTAACAACTCTCAACTGCTCAAGTTTCTCTATCACAAGATTAAGAAGAGTCCAGTGCTCTCCAACAACATCATGGCAACTGAAAGGACTACTGTTAGGATAGTTGATATCAGGAAATGATCTTAAATACTAACTGTATACCAAGGATAAGCTCTTTTACATTTTTGCATGTTTTGATATTGTTGCTGTCATTTCACATTTATATAGCCCTTTCCCCTGAGGAAAATTAGGCCTCCCAAATGTTGACTTAGTGCTGCCCTAGCTCTGTTTGTCATTGCTTATCCAATCAATATATATTTTGCTTCTTTCATTTTTTCCCCATAAATACATCATTCCATTTCTTTAATCATTCCAATGCTATCCTGTGTGCTCAGTCCAATTTCTCAACACATTCTGAGTTTCAAAAGGCCTGACACTGTAGGTTAGCCAGAACAGAGTTAAGGAAGATGGGAGTCATTTCTCTATATTTTTGCTCTGCCCTAACATAATGGATCATTGCACTGAGCTCAAAATAGCATTAGCCCCTTTGACAGCCATATCATTTTGCAAACTGATATCTAATTTGTCCTCCATTATCAGCTTCAGATCTCCTTTAGTATTACTACTCTCCAGGTTTCTCCTGTCAATTGGGTTATTTTGCTAAAGATGCATTTGTTTTCACTTTTCTAAGATGAATCTCATTTTGTAATTTTTGACTTCTATCACCATCATCTGTGGGTTCATGTATCTCTCATCTTAAAGTGTCCACAGTGTCTGCCATATATCTTATCACCCCCAGGTTCTACTAACGATCTATTTCCACTCATTCCTTATGCAGGGGATTATTAACACAATGAAAATAGCCACTTTTCCAGGCCACTTTTAAAAAGGTTTTTTAAGATCTGAGATAAGACTAACCAAACAAGAAAAATACCTTTGAGCATTATTTTCATACACAACAAAAATATTCCTTCTGCTCTTTTCCATGTTGAGTTATGTGAGTTAAGAAAAATGGAGATTTTGAGAATATGTATTTTTATGGAGACTACATTTTGCCTATGTATGATTTGGAATTGTTAAAACAAAAAACATTGTAGTGTTTCGGTGTCATTATCTCAGTTACTTGAAGGTCATCTGGATCCCTGAAAGGATCATTTAGGTTCTTTTTTCTTCTATATGCTACATGACTAATCTCATCAGCTTCTCCACTTGTAGGACTACTGATAATGCATGTATAGAGCTTATTGGAAATATTTCTTTTCCATTATTTTGAAAGGGCCAAAGGAAATTACAAAGCATGTTCCTTATTGGGCATGTATATGTAGTATCACTTTTGGAGTGTCTAGACATTGGAGAATTGAAAAGGGACATTGACTTGTCATGACAGTACCTTGGTTCTGAGGTTTGCTGAGCAATAAGACATTATTCTAATAGACCTTGGATCTGTATTTGCACAGTATTATCTGTCAGGTACATGACAGATATACATTGCTATTTTTAATATGTATAAACAGGCTATTTTTAGTAACAAAACATTTTTACTAACATGAATGCTACTATCATATGAGTGTCCAATAGTTGTTTTATACATAAAAAAGTCCTCACATTGAAAAATGACGTGTTCATTGATCTGGAAGAAATATTTGAACAGTGTGTCATCTGTATAAGGAGTTTGTTAGGAAGGACAGATTCTGTAATCCTCTTTCCTACCATGAGATTTATTTGCCATGACTCAGATGCATTCTATTGATTTCTCTCAATCTTAAGGAGTAATGTTTTTGATCTCCACTGAGATATCTGTGGATCTTTCATATTTAGTTACAGCAATGTCAGTGACAACAATAACAAAAGTAATGGCAACAATTACTGCATTCTCACTGTATTACAGGCACTGTGTCAGGCGCATTTCTATGTATCCCTCTTCTAATCTTTACAACAATTCTGATATATACTTTTCTACTCATTTTGCATGTTAGAAATCTGATCTTCTGAGAGTACGAGTACACTGTGCAGTCACACAAGTTTTAATTGAATGACAAGAATAATTGAATGACAAAGCCAGGACTATCAGATTATGTAATTCTTATATCACCCACAATGCCTTGCACGATTTCTGGCTATACTGCATGTTCTAACCCACACTTTGGTCCTGTAAAACAATCATGTTACTGTGCTCAAAACTCTGTGGGTCAGGAGTTGGGCAGGGCCTAGTGAGAACAGCTTGTTTCTGGTTCACAGTATCTGGGACTTCAACTGGAAAGACCCCAAACTGAGGCAACTCAATAGCTTGGAGCAACTCAACAATAATGATAGTCATATGTAGAGGCATTGATGCTCTCTGTTGCATCCTTGGTGGCTGGTTTCTCAGCTGTGGCAACCAGCCACATTTCCTACAGTGAAGCCTTTGTGGGGAACATGGCAGCCTGAGACTTCCAGTTGGTGGATCAAGGCTCTGAAGGCGAATGTCTTAAGAAAATCAGTCAGAAGCTTTATTATCTTTTAAGTTCACCTTCTTTGTACTTTATTGGTCAATTGTTCTGTAAGTTTCAGGAGAAGGAGTGGTAGATCCCATTTCTCTTGGGGAAAGTATCAATTTTCAGACATGTTTAAAACCTTTATAATTCAGGTTTTGATGTGGATTCTTGAATAACTCTTTCTTATGAACAAAATGAGGGTTCTTGAAAAACTCTTTTTCTTCTGGCTTTGGTTTATTTTTCATGGTTCTCAACCATGGAAGTAGATCATCCTCATTGGGAAGCATGATACACCTATCAAGTCCTGTTCTCCACTCCAAATATTTTGAGACAAAATCTCTAGGGAGTGGGGAGGCTTGGTGATCTCTGGTTTTCCCAAGCTCCTAGTAATTCTTAGGCAGCTAGCCTAATGTAAGTACCAGAATATACTTACACTGCTTCTATAGGTGAAGATGATCTCAAATGCCCACAGCCAGGCCAACTCTTGGTAGGGCTGCTGCAACCTGGTAAAGTCCTTGGAAGCTTCTTTTAAAGCTGTTTGTCTATCATCCCCACCTTTTCTCCATGAAGTTTTTCAAAATACTCCCTCTACATTTGTGGGAGGTGTCCTGGGAGCTCCCTTCTCATTTCATCAGGGATGCGTGTGACAAGACTTTAATAAAATCCCTGCTGAAGCTATCACAGCAGGGGGTGTACCAGTTTAAAGCTGTCAGCTGATAATCACTGTACTGTGAATGGTTGGGCTAGAAGCACCCTGTGATTTGATTTGCATATTTATAATTTGATATGCACACAGAAGTGCCACTTTGGGGTGCCACTGCAGCAGCTCCTCTCCAATGAAAACATCTTCAAAGAGACTCAACAGCTTCCTTCAGCATTTGTCTGAAGTTTAGAACCAGAGGGGGGTGGCAATTCACAATGTCTGATGAAATCTCTTAACTCTTTCTCCTCTTAAACATCATATCTCTCAGCTGCATCAGCAACCAATACCCTCAGTGGGAATTAAATTCTCTTAAATAAAAGAGAAAGAATACTTCTATTTTATTGTCTGGTTTAAAGTCTTCAGATTGTCAGGAACTTCACATGTCCAATATCCATGCATGGAGCGGGAGAGAAGAAACTATATAATGGACCAGCTGGGAAGGATAAAAGAGTACTTGTAGGAGGAACTTTCTGTAGCTTTGAGGCTGAAGTACCCTTGGTAGTTATCTTGAGTAAAGGATAGGTTACTAAGGACATTTTCCTGTAATTCAATTAGAGAGGCTATTAGGAGAACCTTACTATTATACATTTTCCGCTGAGCAGTAAAGTCAAACTCCATTTGCTAAGCTTGCTGGATGACAGTCCTAAATCTCAGCCATGGCCTCACAACTTTATCTGAAGGAGGCTAAAGAGATGAAGATCAGTCCGAATCAAGTTCCCCCAAAACTCCATAGAGGTGAGAGTCTTTGGAAAAATAAATAAAACTAGCAAAAAAACAACAAAAAGTCATGTCATATTCTTTGTGGGACTGTAGTAAGGTTGTGGAGGGCAAAGAACAAGTAACATGTTATCTTACTTTCTTTCCTCTCTTGGGATTTCAGGCTGAGTTCAGCTATCTGTCTCTTCAAATGTGTATTTCTTGAACAGGCTGCATCAGAATCCCTTAGGAGTTTTGTGAATGTTGACAATGTCTAGAACCCACCTTAGAACCCTTTGAATCAGCAATTCTGGGGATAGGACCCTGAAATCAGAATTACTAACAAGTTGCCCAATGAATCAGATGCATAGTTAATAGAAGAAGCATTAACCTAGATCCTGCCAGTGCCAGCTTTGGGGGAGCCAGGAAGGATTCAGGGAAGTTCTCTATTAACATGAAGGAACTCTTTCTTTGCCTTTGTCCCTCAAGGGGACCCATAGGCTCTAAGAGGGTCTTTTAAAATTTAATGGTGTTAAGTGGTTGACCTTTATGAAGTAGAGTCTTCTTTGAAATTAAATAGTCATTGGGTCAGCAAACATTCTTAAGGAAAGTCTATCTACAATGCAGAATATAGTAAAAAAAATGCCTCTGTGGATTTTGAATAAAATTTAGAGATTATTTTCTATATTTTAACTCTGTAAAACTGCTTGTCCAAAGGACTACTTAATTTTCCTAGCACTGGAAGAGCCAGTAGAGGCTGTGTAACATTCTAATCAACATCAAGTCCCAAAGGATACTGAATTAATTGTGATGCATTTAATAAATAAACAATGTGTGAAGATCATGTGAGTTAATTGCCCTTTTGACTAAATTTTTTGGAAAAGTGATGTAGAAAATAGAAATGGCGAGCAGTAACTATTCAGTACCTGCTCTGTGCCAGGCACTGTGTTAAATCACTGTCATTCAAAATTTAATTTATTTCAATGCAAAGAATGGGCTTTATAATTATATGGAAAAAGTATTATTTTAAGTGTTTTAACCACATTCTTATTGCTTATTTATGATGCATGAAATTAATTGTTGCCCCTAACACACTGAAAATAAATCACAGAAAATGGCATGGAAATGGTTGGAAAAACATGTTTTAGATAAAATGCCATTTAACATTTGAAGTGAAGTGAAGTGGTACATTTGTTCTGGCCCACTCTTTACCATTATATCATAAAGTCCACCTCCATAATATTCAAGAAATGTATGAACACCTGGTGTTGGCAGAATTGCTGTTGAATCTTGAAGGGAAATGTTCTTGGCCTGATATCTCTTTAGTGCCCAAGTGACTGTGGGGGATCACTCCCTTTGCCTGATGGATTACCACTCTTCCTTCTGTCCAGCTTTGGGAAGGAGGATAAAAGCAGAGGAGCAGGCCTGGACCTTTAGGTTCTTAACTAATGAGCATCAAAGACACCATAGACAAAGCATTGGAAAGGCAAATACAAGCAGAAGAAAGGTAAGGAAATCAGTGCCTCAGAAATAAGGAACAGAACTGAGTACCTGATAGAACTTGGTTTCACAATTATTCCTCAGGGGTCCAGACCTTTGTAATATCTCAGCACAAATAGGGTAAGAGGGAGGGAGACTCACTGATGTGTCTTCAAAGCACATCACACAGATTTCAGCCTAATTCACTCTACCTGTTCATTTTTTTAATTATTTTTATTTTTTTAACACCTGTCACACTCATTGCCAACTGGGTGTTATGTCATAGTGCATAATAAGCTGTTATTAGGGACTGACATTCCACCTGATCCTCAACAATTCAGTGTGCTCTTTATCCACTATTTAGTAGAATAAATATTTACAAAGTGCTCTAGTATGCCACAAAGTATGCTAACAGCTGGGGATATAGAAAATCAAATGGAGTTCTTGTCCTCAATAACCTCAGCATCTAGTGGGAAGAAATAGCCACATAAACTTAAATCTTGACATAAAGATTATAGAATAGAGAACAGAGCAGCAACTAAGATCATAGGTTTACAAGATAAAATTCTAGAGAAGATAGTCTTTGGGCAGTCTGAAAGAGATGTAAAAACAATATTACTCATTTAGGATGAGCTAAACTATAGAGTAAGAAACTGCTAGAGTGTTCCTGGAAACAATGCTTTGTTCCTACTGGAAGATCAAATACAGGAGCTCAGGTAGGAGACATGGTGGGAGATGTTGGCAACAAATTTTGAAAGGTCCTGGTAGGACCTTGTTCTTCTAAGTGTTATCTACAGTCTTCCACATTGGCCTTGGTGGGAGCTTGAGGGAAATGCAGCTCCTCTGGCCAGACTACATCAGAATCCGGGTTTTAGCAAAACCTCCAAGTGATTTGTTTGCATGATAAAGCACAGAATGCACTGGTATAGTAGATGTAGGCAGATGGAAAGAAGACATAACTAGAAGCTAAGACCAGAAGTTTTTCTCAGCCAGTCTCTCTCTACTGTTTTCTTTTTATTCCTCCACAAGACTGGGCTCATCAGAGTAGCTTAAATTTGGCCCTTGAACTTCTGATTTTTGCTGATACCTACCTCCCTTCCTACCCCAGTACCACTGAAAACCTGGGCATGGAAAGCCTTGCATATATGGTGGTAAAAGGATGGTGGTGAGGACACTATGGGAAATCTTGAATACTAAAGTTAACAGCCAATGTTCCTTCACTGCATAATGGTTGTCAGTTTTTTTATCATATTTTTCTTGATATCAGTCCTGTGAAATCATAAGTAATTTCTTCATATGAAAGATGAAATGAATCCAGACAGATGATGTCAATTGTTAAAAGTCACATGACTAAAGAAGAGGAAAAATACAGAGTAAATCAGCTTTTTTAATGTGAAGTTCAAGGCTACTTCCTCTTCTCTAAGTTGCCTCATGAGCTCATAAATCCCTGGCCTGGCTAGTCCCTCTCTCTGTATTGTATTCTAGCATCATTTTGGAATAGAGACCCCAAGGACATTGAGAGTTAGCAGAAACTCAGAGCAGAGGTCTATTAGGAGATAGCTGTGTTCACCTATTCAAAGGAATTGGGTCTTGGTGAAATGTTAAAGCAATGTGATGATTTCTCCCCTTATGTAGAAAAGAGCCAGAAAAAATAGTTAAATTAATTTTAGATTGATTCTAGTTGAGAATGGGGATCAAATCCTCATTAATGTTGCCTTGCTTTTCTTTTTCACTGCTCAAGAGTACAAAAGACCATGGCTTTAGGATAAAACCATCCCACCGAATCATGGCCAGTTTAAGCTTTAATACTCATTTTAATGATTGAATTGAAAGGTCTACATAGATGATTTGATTGATTAAACTGAGGGTCAGTCATAACTTATACAGTTAAGTTGGAAATAAAGATTCTACTGAGAAATGTCTGCCTGTCCAAATGCAGGTAGAGTAAAATGTCCCATTTCCCAATTATTCAAGCCTTTGATCATCCATTTAAAAAATGGAAAAAAGGAACCTGTGGAAAAAATCATGAATGTCTTTGGATATGCTTATGCTCTTTTTCTTCTATTTTCTTTGAGGGTTTGGGGTCCTAAACCTCTCTTTGACTGGCAGAGAGAAAGCAGAAAATTTTTATCATCAAAATAGAAGTGCTGCTCTGCTGTGGCTGTCCTCGAATAATACTTTGATCATTGAGGGCTCAAAATAGCTCTCAATTCAGTTCTTTGGTACCTTCAGCTCAAAGGCAAATAGTGTTGCTTAAACCCTAATACTCTGCATCTGATATGCATGTGAAGAGACTATGACTGTTATAAATTCAGAGAGCAGAGATCAGAGGGAAAGGACGCTATTCGGGAGTTGAAGTTAAGAAAGTGGAAATGTAGTGGTTAGACCTTCTGCCTATATACTTAATTTTGTTTTCCAGCTTTGGAAATTCTATCTTTTGTTTGAAAGAAAATCTTCATTTATCTCAAGATTTGAGAGGACTCTATGCCTTTAATGAAATCAAGGATGTTAGCTTTTAAGGGAACCATGTGACCTCCCTTGTTTTCCTTGTCATTTACTTTATAAGCCCTGGAACACAAGTAAGACAAGTGAGGTTGGGTTAGAGCGCAGGGCAACTGGAAGAGAAGGCAGTGATTCCTTGTTAAGATGTATATTTAAATTGGATAGATTATAAATTTAACAGAGTCATCTGGGTTCAGATCTTCTAAAGATGGCCAAGAAATATTAACCAAAAGAAGTTATCATCTTGGACTATGACAGCATGACAGGTGTTAACCAATACCTTGCTGGCAAGAAAGACTATGAAGAAAGGCAGTAGAAGGGATATAAGTGGCTAAGGGGCCGAATCTAACCCTGGAAGGACTAAAATAAATTATGATCAGTAAAGTCTATGAGGAAGCAGAGGCACATGAGAGGGAAAGTAATTGACTGTAGAATCTTAAATGCTGTAGGTAATACCAAGGTACACTTGTTTTCATGGGCCAGGTCATGGGCCAGCTTAGAGAAGACAAGTTGCAGAAGAGAAACATAATTTCTCTCACCTCAGGTGAAGACGCTCTGCAGGGGCTACTGGTATCCAACACGACTTGTAGCGAAAAGATGAATTCCAGAAAACCAAGGGGACCCAGGGTGAAAGCAATGCCTTGTCTAGTGTGGTTCAGATGCCCAAGAGTTCAGAATGACTAGATTATGACCCCAGTGTTATTAATGAAAAAAGAGTTTTATTTACCATTACTATATAGATCTGGCTACATAATCTAAAATTGTCAAATTTTGGGGTGTGAATATCATGTAAATCTAAGATGAGTAATTTGTGAGCTACCTTTGCTTAATTTCAAAGGTAAAACACAAGGCTTAGAAACACGTTTTATTAGCTGAACATCAGAGAGAATTAAGCAGGTAAGGCTCCTTCCACTCACCATGAGAGTGGTGGTAAGAAGCCCCTTGTCACAGCTTTAGCAAATAATAGAATAAACTGTTACACTTATGTGTAACAATTAGAAAAAAAATAGGGAAAGCCCTGGAATATCAGTAATACTATCAAATTTTTAATTACTATACTTGTTCATTCACTCAATTTTTCATTCATACATACATTCATTCATTCATATGTTCACTCATCCTATAAACAATAATTGCATGTCTACTAAAGGATCGGGGAATGTTCTCAGTGCTGTGGACACCACTGTCACTACATGGACTCCATCCTTGCAGTTATGGAGCTCATAGACTAGCAGAGAAAGGCAGATGATTTGAAATGACAAAATTACCGTAAAAGAAGAGTCAGATAGCACTATGGAGATTCATTGCTTACGTAAGGAGGATAGACTGAATTGTAGGGTACTATGGGAAAGCTTTTTGGAGGTGTCATTTAAGTTGAGGCTCATGATTAGAAGAAGCCAGGCTATATCACCAATATACATACCTATAGCAGAGCATAAAGACTAAGTAACATTTCTGAATATGTGGATCTGAAATTAAAAAATAACTTTCCAACATGGTAAAATCTTTACATTTTTTAAAGTTGGAGAGAATCCCTCTCTCTCTCACTGTCTTACTTCCTCAGAAGTGAGAATTGGCAAGTCTTCCTTATGTGTTTGTGAAGGTCATATGTTTCTGTCTTCTGGAGTTGAGATATTTCTTAAGCACAACAAGAAGCATGTCTAGGCTCCTAGTCAGTCCCATAGGAGTTCAAATAATTGTCTTTAATTTTAACACAGTATTATGTGCATGGTAGTTGCTCATTAAAATCTAGCATAAGGAATGGAATTTGGTTTAATGATGGTAGTTGCTAAGTGATGCTTGCTGGTTAAAGAATAAAATTTAGTTTAATGAGGTCATATTCTATTTTTATGATCTTTTTAAGAGACTCCAAAATGCTTTATTACTTATTCCACAATTACCTGCCATTGTTATCTAAATCAGGTGTTAAGGTATTGTTTAGAAAAGTGTAACCCTGAGTGATGATACATACTATTGGTTCAATGATGAGATTTGATTTCAAACAGTACTTTTTCCCTCTTCAGACAACACTTAGGTAAATAAAAGTACAAGGGAGGACAAACTTTTATAAAGCTTACTTTTTTCAATTAGTTTGTAAAATACATAATGATACAAGCCAATTATTTATGTCTCTTTAGAACCCCAATTTTTATCTGGTATACAAATGATAGGTACTAACCAACCTTGTGCAGTGAGCTGAGAAAAGGGTGGTCTTTAAAGCCAGACAGACTGGTTTGAATCCTGGCTTTGCAACCTGCCAGCTCTATGGACCTGAGTTAATTGGTATGTTAACTGAGCATCATTTTTTTTCACATATAAAATAACGATCCTGCTACATTTCTAGGGGGACTTGAGATTAGTGCTATTTTATATTTTAAAAAAGCTAGAGGATAACTATTAATATTTAAAAAGAAGAACCTGGCTGGTGTAGATCAGTGGGTTGAGCATGGGCCTGTGAACCAAGGGGCTGCAGGTTTGATTCCCAGTCAGAACACATGCCTGGGTTGCTGGCCAGGTCCCCAATAAGGGGCGCATGAGAGGCAACTACACATCAATGTTTCTCTCTCTCTCCCTTCCCCTCCCCTCCCCTCTCTCTAAAAATAAATAAATAAAATCTTAAAAAAATAAATAAATAAAATAAAAAAAGAAAAACAAGCTTACTGTGCTATTAAGTTCTGTGATGGCAAAAAAGGGAGCTCTCTCTTTTTTGTATCTCTCTCTCCCTTCCCTTCCCCTCTCTCTAAAAATAAATAAATAAAATCTTTAAAAAATAAATAAATAAAATAAAAAAAGAAAAACAAGCTTACTGTGCTATTAAGTTCTGTGATGGCAAAAAAGGGAGCTCTCTCTTTTTTGTATCCACAATTTCTGACTTCAAGAGTAGGCACTCAATGAATACTTGAGTTGAATTCAGAATTCTTGGGTCAAGAAGTCTGATGAAGTTGAGAAAATATGCTAAATGAGGCAGTTAAGTGGTCTCTATGTTCAGAAAGCACAACGATATTTTCTAAGAATGTCTGAGGGCCACGACTGGTCTGCAGGTGAGTCTACATATCTATAGGAAGAGTTAGTGTCAACCTAAAAAGATGATGGAATTGAACCTTATGTAGGAAAAGATTCTGCTTTTCCATGGACCTATAAATCTGACACAAAAACTCTATTCCTCACTGATGGTAGAAATAAGGAAAGTTACCAAAAAGGAAGAAAATTCATCCAGGTACAGAAATATCCAGATCAGATAATCTGCAGAATGGGGTGGTGGAAAAAATATTACTTTCTCTTCACAGTTGGTTTATACCGTTTTAACTAGAAATTTCCACCATGGTGCCTACAGTGAGCACAGCCCCCTCTGAAGGAAATTGTTCCACCCTTCACCTCTGCTGAGAAACTAAGCACCACGTTTTGTCCTCTTGTCTCCTTCTCCCCATACTATTCTCAATTTGACTCCACCGCCATTCACTGGACTGAATGGGCATCAGCTAACTGGGAAACAGTTCTGTAAGCTGGCCTAATGTATAGCCAATGTAAAATGATAAAGGGGGCTCAAGAGATTTGCTCTGGACTATAAATTGGGGGAGTTGTTATAAAATGGCTTAGTTAGCAAACGAAATCAAAGTTTAATCATGCAGAGAACCTATGAGTTAAAGTCATAAGAAGTCATAAGAAGTTTATCAGTTCTCAAAATGGCTAGTGTAGGATGCTACTGAGAACAGTGTAAAATCCCTCAAATGTGTCTAATTATCTGAAACCGTACTTCCCAAGGGAAATACCCTCTTGACCCTTTCTGCCGATCAGTTTATGTTTTAAAACATAACCAACACATTGGATGATAACCCTTACACCATAGTTTTGCTTCAGTGCATATTGTAATTACAGATTTCTTATATTGTTCTATAAATAATATGTCTTCCTTTGAAATAACATTGCATTCACCATGTGTCTTCCTCAAATTATTTTCTGGTGTCATTATTTTACATATTAATTGCACATCACTAAACTCTACATATAATGAATGAATGTTGGAAAACTGCTATAAAAATGACCTAGGCTTCAAAGCAGGGAAGCTTGTTGAAAATAACCAGGACCAAAATCAGATTTCAAACCTGTTACCATCAGCTCCAGTGTCATCCCAATTAGTCGGTTTTGAAGAAGGAAATGTTTAGAAGCCATTTACATTTTTCTCTTCAGGAAATAAGAATATATGTAAGGGAGAGAGACAGAGATAGACAGAGATCTGAAACATCTGAAACTGTGAAAGAGTGGAAGTCAAAGTAAATTTGAACCCAGGTTGCATCTCTTACTAGCTATTCCACTGTAGCTAATAATTCTTTAATTCAACCTTCTTGGCAGTAAAACATCAATAACAGCACCTTCCTCATAGAGTTGTATGGGTACAAAGAGACCCAAAAGTCCCCCACATGGTCCTTGGCACATAGTTAAGTACTTAGTAGAGATGAATTGCTAATAATGACCATGGCTATTCTTTATGTAGTCACAGTGATTAAACCTGCTCCTGGAAGTAGAAAGATTTCTTTTTCAATGTCTCCTTTGGAAAGACATCCTCACAAAGAAATAATTGAGAAAAGGAAGGGACAGGAAGTCTGGCGTGAAACAGTTCAGAAGAAAAATGCACAACCCAGATGCCCTCATAATGATCCTGAAGGCAGGAAGAGAAAACACTGAGGACAGATGGAGGAAAAAAATATTGTGAGTAAGTTTATCCAAGTGTGGGATTCCATTTGCTGCTTGCACGTGATATGCCACTTGCGTGCTACTACTGCCATTGTAACGAGGGCTGGGTGGGAGGTCGTAAATGGGAGAGGGAGAGAAAACCATCTGTTTCAAATTGAGATATAATTGACATGCTACATTGTATTAGTCTTAGATGTACTAGCTAAGACTGTACTAAGATGTACTAACTAAGGTGTTACATGCTATTTTGATATATGTATATATTACAAAGTGATAACTACCGTAATTTTAGTTAACATCCAGTGTCAAGAGAACGGTAGACAAATGAAGTAGAAAATGGCAAGTGAGAGTGAGGATAAATGACATTTAAGCTTTGTCTTAATATTTGATTCCTGACCCATTCTGGGCATGATTTCTGAGCAACCCAATCAGCTAGATGCCTCAACCTCCTCAGTTAACCTAGTACTTTTTGGCTTGTGTCAACTCTTGTGTGTACTGTCCTAACTGTACAAAAGGAGAAATAAAGGAAAGTTTAGCTAAAGGTAAAAATTAATGTCTTCCTCTTGCTCTGAATTATTGCAGTTGTTTCCAAGGGCTGCAGCATTGGAAACACAATGGCAATTTTCTTGTATATTTTATCTGCAAGGCGGGTGTCTGACATCATTTGTGTTGGAGGAGTAGAGGTGGGGGTTACAAACATAACATATTGCTTTGCAAACACATGCAAATGTTTGGGAAGTTTTCCAAATTTAAAGGAGAACAACAACTACAAAAACAACAAGGAAACAGCATAAATTGTAGCGAAAGAAAAAAACGTTGTTTGGTTTTCCATCTTTCCTGGGGAGCAGCTGCTGATTTCACTCTAATTTTAGCTGCTATTGCTTTGAGCTAAACTTTCCATTTTTATTAAAAAAAAATTTGGGTCTAGAGGATTACAAGCTCCTGTGCTTTTGATTTTTAATGAAAAGCGAGCATTTACCTCTGAACAGTAGCAGCAAGAAACGGAATCAAACCTGAGGCTAGTGAGTTGACCTTTAGAGGGGTGCCGATCCAGAGGGAAATGAGGAATTTAACACACATGCCATTTCTTTCTCATGTACACAATCTCCAGCTAATATTCTTTTTTTAAATATATATTTATTTAAATAAGAAAATTATTTGATTTTTTTAAAAAAATCTTTGTTCATTAATGTTTGTGTTTCAAGAATCAGCTGGGTGGATGCTAGCCATTCTGAATGCTATGCTGGTTAGTATGCTTGGATTTTCTTATAATATGAACAATAATGGTGCTGATTTAAGGTATCTAATAGAAAGAGAAATTACATATCCATCTCTATACAATAACTCTACTGAATGGGAAATCTGGGGTGATGCCTGACATAATGAAACTAATCACTCCAAGACAGCTAACAAAATATTACTTGCAACTGGGGACATGTATACCTAAATAACAGGGAAATCTCATTTTTTTGTTTGTTCACTTTTTTATAGAGGAAAGGAAGCATAGTACATTTCATCTGATTTGTGTCTGACTTTTCTGTAAAACAAGTGTGTTTCTGTGGCATTAAATGGATACCACTGCTTAAAGAAAAATGACCTATGATTCTCCAATTCAGTTTAAAAATTACCATGGGCATTATTCCCCAACCTCCCCTTACCATCAATTCCATATAATACTGTTTTTTGTCAGTAAAGACATTCACCTATATCTAGCATAAGACTAAAATGTTGAGCCTCAAACTTAGCCTTTGACTCTTCCTTTTGCTTTTGTCATTCTTCACTCTTTTTACCTCTTGTGGAAAGAGTGTCATCCTGATAGAATAAGGTTGGGAGTTCACGTTTCTAATAGAAATTATCCATGGCTTTAATTCTTTCTGTCAAATGGATCACTACTTTTACAGTATTTAATTAGCTTTATCATCCCAAAATGTTCTGCTCTCAGAGAAAATATTTAAAGAAGTTTTTGTGAGAGTATCTAAATGTAATATATATTGCATTGAGTTTTGTTTTCATGAATTTTGCCTTCCTATGGGCATTGGTATTAATTAGATGTGTACATTGAATGCTAACTGCATTATGGTTGTTTGTTCTTGTTATTTAACTTTACTTGTAATTTTCACTTAGTTAAAATTGTAACCATGTGATAATAGAAAATTCTCTGAGAGCTAATTAGACAACTAGGGATCATTAGTAAAGGTCAGGCTGGCAGCTGGCTTGGGAAAGGCAGAAGGCTTACTGAGTATAAAGAATGTCAGTGAGAAGACAGAGTCTACCTAGGCTTAGCAAGTGGAAGACTGGAAGAGCTTCCGAGGTGGGTGCACACAGTCCCTTCTTTCTCCTGGTGTGAAGAGTAAATGGAGATTACGTTTTGTATCTTCTTGTGAAGTGCTATGAAATCTTCAGAAGAATAATTTAATTTCTCAATATCTGGTTCATTCACTCTATTACAGAAACCCCACCATTTGATTAGTGTCTTGTAGGTTGTCTGAGGGACTCAAAGGATTTGATGGAACTTTGTCGCCATCAGAGGAAGAGTGAGTGTTTTATAATCAAGCTCATAGAACAAACGTGCGTTAACAGGTTAAAGAAAGAGACTTTGGTTTTCTTAAAATAAATGGATTCTTGATCCAATTGCTCACTTACTAACCTTTTCCTTCTGCTAATTAAAAAAAAAAAAAATCCTGAATCTTATCCGCTGTCTTTATGTTCTCCTTTAACCTCATGAGGATTAGATTGGGTTCTTTCTATCATTATAACAGGATTCTTGAAAATCACCCAAACACCCCTCTAGCCAAATTGAATAAGCTCTTCTCAACTTTCATCCTCCTTTACTTCATTTTGATGTTAACTGTTATACTTACTACCTTCTTTCAGAAGCATACTTATTTTCCTTGTCTTTCCACACTGCCCTGTCCAATATTCTCTCAATGATCTTTTTATACACTCATTCTTTCAACAACCATTTATGATCATTTGTCAAGGATTTTGCTGGGTGTGGAAGATATATTGATTAATAAATGAATCCTAAAACAACCTAAGAAGCTTAATAAAGACAGAATCTTATAGAGAATATAAATTATCTAATACAGTATAAAACCCTACTCACAAGTAATTCCAAATGACCAGTAATTTTAATCCACCATCCTGTTGCTTCTCTAGGACCTCTGACAGCTCTATATTACTTGAATATATTAATTATTGCATCTTAACTCTTTAACTTATGCTCAAGGGTCTCTATCAAGTGTTCTTTTTTCCACCTGTTGGTCCTTACATGTCACTGGGTCTTACCACACAAACCATTTTTGATCTAGTCTCTGTAATTTTGTTGAACTGTCTCCCTCTATCTTAAATATTACATTTGATCTTCTCTGTCCAGGCAGTACTTTCTGTTTTAGCCTTTCTCTTTCAAAATTACTTGGATTCCAATTTGAATACACCTACTACCTACTTTTCCCCACTCTGAATGCCATTTTCAGTTTCTGAACATGAGGTCAGAATTCCAAAATTTAGTAATTTATCATACACCAAACCAGTACATCAAGGACGTGAATTCTAGAGTCAGCATTTTATTGTTTACCAGTTGAGTCATGGCTCCATGCTTCTATTTTATCCTTGGTATAATGGAGATAATAATGGTGCCTACATCCTAGAGTTACAGAGATAATCAAATGAGGAGATACGTAGGTAGGTAGCTACTTCTTCACTTAGCACGGTTCTTGAAACATCGTAAGCATACAGCAAAATATTAGGTATTATTATTTTATATTTACATTGTAAACAATTGCTTTCTGTCTGTAGGTCTCATTTCTTTAAGTATATGTTCTATAAAGGCAGAGTCACTGTATTTTGTTTCTTCTGTAGCCAATGGAGAACTGTCTATGGTGCTTGTCATATAATGGATACTAAATTGACACGGGCGTGTTTTTTTATGTATTTGACTATCTCTGCACCCCCAACATAGTACATAGATTTTTCTCCTCTTCTTACTAAAAATATATGCCACATGCAGTTTAAAAGGCTACTTAAAAGTAGTATATCCAGAACTAGTACAAGACCATGGAGCTTTGGACAAAGAGGAAGAAGATAAAACTGGGCCCCTGTTGCATCTGGGGAAATATTTGATTCTTTGAAGAGGCTTTAGAAAGGAGTAGGGCTCTGAATGAGTCTTGGAGGCATGGTAAATAGAATTTGAGAGAAAGAGATTAGGATACGGGTAAGATAAATCCAGCTAGAGGGGCAGGAATAAGCAAAGTCTGGAGGCCAGAAAGCCTAAAGACATGTTTAGGGAAATTTCAAATCATTCAGTTTGGCATTAGGATAAAAATTGGAAAATTGGAGTGAGATACTGAAATTAAGGGCCATTCTATTTAAGGGTTAGTGATATTTTTATCTGATTTATATTGCTTAAATACCATCGTTGATATGTTACAACAACAACAAAAAAAAAAACCCCTAGAAATTGATATTGCTTTCTGTTTTCTGGGAATTATGAGGCTTTTTATCAATGGAAAATGATTCATTCACAGGCCTTATATGTGGCATGTTTGAATAAGATGAATTTAGCTTTTCATAAGTGTTGACAACAGTACTGATGATGGTCAAGCTAAAGTCTCAATGCAGCAACCCCAGTGAGCTTCCAGAAGCAGGCAGGGAGCTCTGAGAAAAAAAAAAAAAACCCCTGGATCTACCTTATCTGTCTTTACAAGTTAAATACAAAAGTATTTTCTGGCACAGCCATTTTCTAAAGACACCATTAAGAGTTTTGTTTTCCTTTTATTAAAGTAGACTTATTTCACATTTACAGGGTAGAAGGTGCTAGGCAGGAGTTCTCTGAGGCCCCACAGCTTTTTCTTTTTAACTTTATTTTAGTATTTGTACTAAATACTATATATTGTAGTATAATTATCCATTTATGCATCTAACTTCTTCACCAGCGTATGAATTCTATCAGGAGTTTCTTGAAATCATTCCATGTTTCAAGCATTGTGCTAGGGTTTTATATGGCTAATTTATTCACTTTCATAATGATTCTCTGAGGTGGATACTATTGTTAGTACAATTTTACACATAGGGAACCATTGTATATACAGGGTGCCACAAGAGGTTCACCCAAATGGGACACTTACACATTGGAATATGACTCAGCTTTAAAGAAGAAGAAAGTTTTACCCTTTGCAACCGCATGGATGGACCTGGAGAATACTATGCTAAGTGAAATAAGCCAGTCAGAGAAAGACAAATATATGATTTCACACACATGTGGAATCTAATGAACAAATTGAAATTTTAAAAAATGGGGACAGACTCATGGATGGAGAACAGGATGACAGCTCGTGGGGAGGGTAGGTGACAGGATGGAAAGATTAAAGAAAAAGGATACATGGACATGGACAACAGTGTGGTGATTGCTGGGGGGCTAAATGGTAATGGGAAAAAATACAAGAAAGGTTAAATTAAAAACAAAGAAAAAGAAGGAATAAAGAACTGGTTAGGGCCATAAATCGTGCAGGCAAGAGCTTTCCAAGTTTTGCGTGGTTTCACTGCCTAGTGCCCAGAGGCCCAGAAAAGAAAAGCAGGTGTCCCACCATGAATAGTGTCATTCTCATGATCTCAGGTCTGTGGGCATGTGAGGACAGCTTTCTGACATCGGCTCATCATTTATGATTAGAGATGTGGCAAAGAACAAGTGCAGCCCTAACTCTTTAGCTGTGTTTCCTTTCAGACATGGCTTGATATACGCTGCATATAGAATCATAGAATGTTAGTGCCCAGGGGCGACATCGGGATCACAAAGCAGTAGTACTTTAATCCAGGTCTCTTGACGGCACAGAGGTCATTCTTTCAGACTTAGACCACAGTGACATGGCCCTAAGGCCTGATCTTTCTCATTACAGTTTACATAGGCACATGTTCTATTCATGAAGGAGCTTTTGCTCGCATTGATAAAAATGATTCCACTAAAAAAAAAGAATTTTAAAAATGCATTACCTGACTATTTAGTCAGGGGTACTAACCTCCTTTCTCTTAGATTTTCAATTTTAAAAACTGACAACAGCCAACAAAACAATAGCCATCTGTTGTGAATGGATCAAAATTATATCCCTTTTTGTTAGATTGGCAAATTATATATGTGTGTGTATACTTATATATATGCCACAGAATTTAATAATTAGTTTATGCGTGCCATGAGATATAAAAGGTTGAAAATCACTGACAGAGGGTAACAAAATTACCCATGTTGTGCAATTAGATGTTGGAGTTAGGATTTGAACTTAGTCTAATTTCAGAGCCTGAGTTCTTAAATATCACATCATACAAAAATGAACATCTTTGATTGAATGTATGAATAAATGGAACAATGTATTATGCACATTTTGGTAGAAAAAACATTGGATAGGGAAATAGGAGACCTGATCTCTAGTCCGAGGTCTGCTTCAAACTAGCTGGGAGATCTTCCGTAGTTAAGTTCTTTTAGTCTCATTTCTTTACTGGGTTATTGTGAGAATTAAGTTATGTGACATGTGTGAACATGCTTAGCACAATGTCAGGTACATTCTAAGTTATCATAAATGCTACTTTTCCTTTCTTTCTCACCCTTCTTTACCCTAAGAGCCCTGTGAACTAACCTTGACCTTTCTAAGGCATATGACATTCTTTCTCAATCTGTAACCAAGACCCATGGGCCAGAAGGTCGTTGCCTTAACTTTAACACAGGAAAACATGGTCAGTGTGAGATGAGTATTGAGAGGGTAAAGCTGAGTGAGGTTATTACAGCTGATACAGCAATGACCAGCAATGGCAAAGGCCATGATACTGGTGCAGAGTCCCATGTGGTGATGCCAGGCACAGCAACCTCAAGCCACTGTCTTTAATGTGAGTGACACATGTAATAATCCAGGCAGCAGGTTAAAATATCTCCACACACAGCAAAGTTTCATCAGCAGAAGGGCACATTTTGTTTCATGTGACTTCAGAGCACTGCCAAGTGTTGTAAAGCTGCGGTGATTAATTGGAGGGCAGGTTAGAAAGTCATGGAGTAGTACGTGAATGGATCAAAATTATACCTATTTTTTGTCAGATTGGCAAAAAGTATATATATATTTTTAGTGTGCTGCAGAATTTTAGTAATTAGTTATATGTGCCATGAGATGAAAAAGGTTGAAAATCGCTGCTCCAGAGAAGTCAAATGAAATTCCAGAGACCATGAGGGTTGCTGACCCATCATTTCTAAGGAGGGCTTTTTACTTGAACTACTCCCCTTACTGCCATCTGTACCCAACCCCCATGTGAAAACGTCCTTCAATATCTGGCTTCTTTTTCTTTTATTTTTTTTTTCTTTTTTTGGAGAGAGGTTGGTGAGGAGAGAGAAATGAGAATGTACAGAGAGATTTAGTGTGATGAAGCTAAACGGTTGTACCTGCACAAGTCTAGATCACCTTTTACTTGCTTATTGATGGGAATGCCAAGTGGAACTGAATCAAAACCATTATTGATTGATAGATTATATCTGTTCCTTCCCCTTTCTGTATGGCTTGCTACTCAACCTGACATGAAAATTTGATGACTTGGCACCATTTAATCCTCACAAAGCATTAGTTGTTGCACAGGGCCTTATTTCTTCCAGATTATTGAAAAGGATTGTTTCTTTTTTAGTTAAAGGTGTTTTTGTGCCGGTACTACTATTCCCATTACTAGTAATACCATTATCTTTACTAGTACAACTATTAGATACCACTTATCAAAAACCCATATTATTACGAGTTACCTCCTTGGCCTTATTTGTATTTTACAACAAATCTTTGATGGATATGCAATTATGCGGACAACTAGGCCTCACAGAAGTTTTGTAATTCACTCAAGTTCATTAGTTAGTAGTGGCAGAGATGGAATTCAAACTGAGATGTCTCTGGTTCTAAACCATTGTATAGATCATTATGCAAGGAATAGGGTTGAGGCCAGACCCCCACCCCCAAAAAGGGGATGTAATTAAGACTTGTTCTCTATTTTAAAATTTAGTGGATGAAAAGACAAATAAATAACTGTCAATGTAACTGGCATTGAATATTCTGAATGGTGATTCTCAGATGATACATCTGAATCACTTGGGAGAATTTATTAAAAATGTAGAATCCAGACTGCAACCAAGAAACTTTGGGTTATAACCAAGGAATCTATCATTTTAAAGGATTAAAAAAATTGAAAATTGTCATTGACTCCAAAGCTCAGCCAATCTTGAAAATAACTATTAATCCTTAATAGCCAAGGTAATATATTTAAGAAGGGTGAACTAGATCCTATCTGAGGTAGTGGAGATTGGAGAAGGATGTTTGATGTTGTTTAGCTGACTATAATTTTCAGGGTTATCTAAGTCTTAGATGTCACATCAAATTTCTAGAAAATAGTTGTTAGTAGCTTTAGACTAGCACCTGCTAATTCTATAAATGATTATCCTTAACTCTTGATGGCTTAAAAAGATCTTATATGTTCCTATACACTTATACTGAGTACTTCCCTAGAATGATTTGATCTTCTAACCATTCAATTTACTTATTCTAGTAATTTAGTTATCATATCATACATGAAAATGCAAAATAAGTCATCATTTCAAGTTATAACTTTGAACATTTTTGCTTAGACACTATTTGTATGTTCTTGGTCAAGTTATTTTACCTCTCTGGACCCAAGTTTCCCATGTAATAAGAGAGTTGGACTAAGTAAACTCAAAGTTGTAAAAATACATTAAAGTAAGATCTTGGGCCATCATCCATCAGTACTCAACTATCTTAAGACATTTTTCTTTCAATTGCCAAGCTTCTATATAATTCAGTAAATATAGAATCACTACTTCAAAGGCCAGTTCTGGAATAAGTCTGAATCTCGCTGGGCAGATTTGAGGCTTATGTCTGAAAAGCTATATATACAGAAAGCCTAAAGGATTGAAATAGTCCGGAGCATTTCTGGACTGGACAGCTGATGAGTGGGTAAAGGTTGCCTATGCCTCATTCTGCCAGCTTGCCATTTTAATGAATATCAGAAATAACCACACACCACATTGGGAAACCAAGGACCTCATCTTGGCTGAGAATGAGCCCCTCCCAGAACCTGAGTTCTGTAAAAGCCATTTCAGTAGCTAAAAGTTTCATTCCTACCTGCCACCAAGAGGACCTCTATTGCAGGAATTTTGGGACCTCTCTTGTCTTTGATTACAATATTGGTGAAAAATGCCCTGAAAAGATAGAGATATTTTACATGATTTATAGTCTGACCTTAAGATGCTCTTGACAGTATTTCTGAAGGAAAAGAAGGAATGTCTGTTCCCAGACAGGTTGGAGTTTTTCCTTATCAGAGGTTTAAAATAAATATTTTTTTTTTCCTTCTGTGCCTTCCCAGAATTTCTCTGGCTTATAAAAGGTAAGATCTGTGTGTTGGATTGAGAATTAGGGGGAAGCACATCCAAAAAGATGGGGCAAGCTTTTCTCTCTGCCAGTGTGTAACAAGTGTGAATTTGGAGAGAGGAGGTTGGCCACAGAAGGATAGTCACCAAAGCCAAGGCAGCTATGCCTGTCAAATCAACATCCAAGGAAAGTCTTGGCTGGTGGACTAAGTACTCTAGCAATAAGGCCAGTTTTTCCTGTTGTCCAAGTTATTATAGCCAAATGCCAGTAAACATTTGAATCATCCAGTCATTCTCTTTCTTTTGATTCAGTGCCCCCTAAAGCAATCTTGGATCATAATGTTTATCCAATGGAGAAAAGACATTGGTCACACTGACAGAGTTTGGAAGTTTTCTTTCACATTATATAATAATTAACTCTCATATTTTTAAAGTGTTCATTGGGCTAATGAGCAAATCATCATGCTAAATACAGTGACTTGTTAACGCTGCACTGTTTAATATAGTAAGTAGCCACTAGTCAAAACAGCTATTTAAAGTTAACTAAAATTTAGTTCCTTAGTCATACAAACCACATTTCAAGTGCTAAAAAGGCACATATGGGTAGTGGCTACTGAAATAGTGCAGATTATTAAACATTACCATCACAGAAAGTTCTATTGGGCAGCTCAGAAAGGAATTCTCAATTCCTTTGCGAGATCATACTTGGTAAATCTGCAATAATATATTTAGACCTAGCTGTGTCTCAGTTTGTTTATGAAATGGGAGAAAGATGCTGTCAACCAAATAGAATTATGTGGGCATTTTAATGTAATTGCTAATTGATGCTTTATAAATAGAACAAAGAAGAATGTTTATATATTTAAATATTAATGTGAATTACATTCTTCATTTTCAGTGTGTTCCATAGGAACTCTATTTAACAAATTTAATCTCTATTTTTTCAACAACTTCTCCATAAAATGAGGCAAAGGGAAATACTGAAAGGTTGTCCTTTTTCTGTTCAAAGAATTATAGGCTATTTCAAGTTTGTAAAATATCTGATATTAAATGTGAATTTCTGAGTGAGCTAAGCTTTACCAGCTAAGTAACTAATGATATCTTATATTTGTATGCTGCCTTTCCAAAATGCTGTCACATGAATTCTCTAATTGATATTTAAAATAACCCTTTGAAGTAGATAGAGACAGGATATATAGTATCATCTGTATTTTACATGTTCAAAGTGGTTTACTTATTTGTTCAAAGTCACATGTTTGAGTGTGAGCAATAAAACCTGAGCTTTTGACTCCTAGATCCATTTTTGGCTTTGTTTTACCACACTGTTCATTTCTAAGGACAAGTATTATATTAGGAAAGGCAACTGTAGAAAGAGAATAGGCATGTTGAGGATTTGGAGTTATGAAATATGGACTGAAAGTATTCTTCATTCTTCCTCCAGGCCAAAAATGTACACCTGAGCCTTTGGAAGTCACAGGGAAAGAAACTGCTACTTTTCTTTCTTCTTATTTCACTTATGAAAATTAGCATTGATTCATTGATTCATTCATTCATCCAACATGGACTTACTACTTCTCATATGTCAGGTACTTGCTAAGCTGTGAGGATACAGAGAAGAGCAAGACCTGTTCCTAATCCCAAAGGGCCCACATTATGGGGAAAGATACACATTGATTACCATCCTATGGTACAGATGCTCTTATAGAGTTTATTATAAAGTGTTCTGACAGAGAAAAAGGAAGTGGTCGTTAATTCTCTCATGAGAAAAAGCTTCATACTCTGTGTAAGTGAGAGTCAAAGGGAAAGTGGGAGCTACATAGAACAAATAGCATGAGTAAAGTTATGTTGATTTTAAAAAATAAAAATAGTATTTTTATGAATCCAATCTTTATTAATTATTTATAAAGTAAATTGTTCCCCTAGACTACTTACTTTCCATTAATTATTGGGATCCCAGATAATTTATTTTTTATTATTTTTATTGTACTTTTTCCATTACCGGTTATCCCCCACACCACCTTCCACCTCCACTCACTCCCCCATCCCCACAGTCACCATACTGTTCTCCATGTCGACAAGTTCTCTCTCTCTCTCTCTTTTTCTCAAAAAGCAGTATTTTTTTGTTGTACTTACTAAGTTCCAGGCATTTTATAAATACGTTAAAATCTCTTCATCCTCTAGCAACACTTTGAGATAGGTAGTGTTATTATCTGCCTTTTACAAATAAAGCAAGTGAAACTCAGAAAGGTGAAGTAATTTACTCTAGGGTCAAATATCTAATAACTGATACAATAGGACTCAAAGGTATGCAGCCAAATTCTTACAATTGTGCTCTTAACCACATAGTGGTGATAACACTGAATAGTTAATTTTATAACCTTTTTTCTTCCCTTTTATGGTATATCATAAGCAGATTCTCAAGTCATTAAAATGCTCTATAAGTGCTACTTTAATAGTAAGAGAAATCATCTTGTTGATGCATTATAATTTGTTTAACTAGTCCCTTATTGTTGGATGTTAAGTTGTCACCAATTTTTTACTAGTTTGAATAACAGTGCCTGATGAGTTTTGTGAATCAGGATTTTCTTCATAGGCCCAATTTAATAGGAAAAGTCCCATGAGATTTTTTGGTACTATCACCAAGAGTAAAATCAGTCCTTGAAGGCTACAGCACATACTAAATGCACTCTATTTTGGATTATTTTCTTCGGGAATTATCCCTGGGGTATTGAACAAACCAAGTAGGTTCTTTCTGAAGGCCTGCCTGGATATTTCCAGGCCTCTGCTACATTCTAAAGGGTTGCAAATTAATCTTAATATTAACCTAAGGAAAATATAATTAAGACATTAAATCAGCTTAAAATACTATTTCAAATACAAATAGAGGTAATTTTTGGACTATCTGCTCTTTATTACTTACTATGTTGTTCTGTCCATTTAAGTGAATGCTGGCAGTTCTTTTTTATTTTTTAATTAATTAGTTAAGCAGTTAAAGAGATCAGGGAAGGGAGGGATAAAGAGAGGGAGAAAAACTTTGATGTGAGACAGAGACATCGATTAGTTGCTTCTTATAAGCTCCACTACCGTGGACAAACCTGAAACTCAGGCACATGACCTGACTGGGAATTGAACCTTTCACTTTGTGGAATGATGCCCAACCAACTGTCACACTGGTCAGGCAATGCTGGAAGTTTTTGTTTGCTTTCCCTAACTCAAACTTGGCAAAGAGAAATGTGAGATGTGAGAATTATGTTTTAACCTTTAAGATGTGAGAATTTTTTTTTCCTGCCAAATGAATGCAATTTAAATTGTTTCACTTGACTCATACCAATTATATATCTCTATTCTTGTTTAGTGATGGCATACATCTTTAGGGAGAAACCTAGAAATGCTGCACTAAGAACACATACTCTTCATTTCCAAAAAGGTTCATTTCCCACTTCTGCTTTAGATTGACAATGAGCTGTAGTTCAAAGGCTGCCCTGTGGGGAAGCTCATATACCCTATAATTTAAAGGGCCTCAGCCACCTCTTGGGAAACTTAGTAAAACATTCTATTTAGAGACATGCCTGCTGGTAAAACATGTATTTACATAGCTGTATCTCTTTATTGCTGGGACATAAATCCTATTTTTACTCAAAATGTACCTACTTTCAGAGAATAAAACAAGGAACATGCATAAAACAATGATCCTGTTATCAGATAACTGCTTTTATAGTTCTCTGCTCCAGCTCATTTCCTTTCCTGGGGTCTGGAAATAAAAGTCATCTGGACATTTCTCCCAGTAAGCCTAAAGATGACTCCCAAGTTACAGACTTAGTGATCTTGACTTTGAAAGACACTTCCTCAGCCCTTATGAGCTTTTTACCAGCCAGAACTTCTAAGTACAGCAGAATCTTTTGTTCGGTCCTTCATTCCTTTATTCCCATTCAAAAACTACCTATACAATTTACATTTCAGGAGTACTAAGTATTTGCTAAGAACTGTGCTGAATGTTGCCAGGAACACACACATGAATAAAAGATTCTAACCTTGCCCTCCCCAGCTTACACAGAAAATGGCATTCCTTTTAAAGATTGTTGTGTATTCTCCTCTTCCTGACACTAAATGTTCTAATCTGAATATACCTTAATTCATCCCTTCAACCCCCTACCTCCTGTTACAGTGGAGGTGGGAGGAAGGGTGTGGTGTGCCACATGTTGTCTAAGGATAAAGCCTTCACTTCACCTCCCTCACCCCTTCAGCCACACCAGGCTTCAGAGGCTTGAGGGCAAGGATTGTACTTGCATTCACATACCATTCTTTCTTCAGGGTCTAACATAATTCCTGATATATGAATGTCTTACAATACATTATAAATAGGTAAGGAAGGAAATAGGGATGAAGGAATGAAGGAGGAAGGAAGGAAGGAAGGAAGGAAGGAAGGAAGGAAGGAAGGAAGGAAGGAAGGAAGGAAGGAAGGAGGGAGAAGGAAGGGAGAAAGGAAGGAAGAAAAAATAAAGAAAATTTCACTCTGAAGGAGCTAATAACCTAATATGGAAGCTTATTCATATGCTGGGCTAGAATACAAACACAAAATATTGACAAAAGAAAAATGAATGTATACTTTTAAAACACCAAAGAAATAAATTCTGTGTGAGAGACAGAGGAACAGTATTGTTCAGAAGAAATTTAGATTCCCTCAAGCTGGGAGATGAGAGTTTTTTTATTTGTGGTTATACATCAAGCTATATTCCAGTTTCCCCTGGAAAACTGCTTTCTTCTGTCGCATTTGCTAGGTTAGATAATTTCATTTTTTTAGTATCCTATTACAAAATGGGCCTTATGAAGGCACTATTCAAATATATTCCGAACTGCAATGAAAATAATTTTTATGAAGAGGCATTTGTTTCATTGGGTTTTGATGTTTGCACTTTCATATCACTGTTACATTGTCTCTTCCTCGTCCTCCTCTTCTTCTTCATTTAAAAAATTTATCATATTTTTCTATTACTATTTAGTCCCCTTACACCCCTTACCCCCACAGTCACCACACTGCAGTCTTTGTCTTCTTTTTCTCTTCCTCCTCTTCTTCCTCCTCATTCTTCTTCTTCACCTTCTCCTTCTCCTCTTCCTCCTTCTTATTTCCTGTGATGTGTCCCATCATTATTTCAATCTGAAAGTGATGAAGGATTGCAGGGAAATGGAAAATGAGACTAGAGGTAGTAGATTGCATTTGAGTCAGATTCTCTTTGATTTAAGGGCATCTTCATTCAGGCTTTGAAGTTTTCTAGGACATTATTTTTATTGATGATTTAATGAGTTTGCATAAGGCAGACCAGACAATAGTGTAGTCTTACACTTTAGAACCATGGAAATTTTAGAACTGTCCTCTTTCTCATACTACTTTTCTTAACCAAGTAATTCAGTTTTCTTTTATTGACCCATTTTTGTGAAAGTTGTAGACCTGAAATGAAATTTGTTTGCTGTTAACAGTAAATCCTATGAGCTATAATTGAGATGTATTATGAGGGAAAGTAATTTAATTATGTACAAGCCTGTGTCAGCATCTGTAATTCTTTGGCCCTACCCCAGAAATAGAGGAGGACACTGGGGTTACTGGAACCATGTATGTGTTTAAACAAAATGAGGCTGTTCTGTCCTTGATTTTTTTTTTAAAGACAAATTTGATATATCAGATTAGCTGTAGGTATCTGGTACCATTTTTGTCATAATAGCACCTTAAGTAGAGTACTTTAACTTTTCTCCCTAATACTCATCCTGGATTCTGTAACTCACCTTGGGACTTTCCAACATTTCTCCAGGAGGAAATCATTTGGAAGAAAGAAAAAAAAGGATGTTTTGTTTTTTGCTTTCTATTATCTAACTTTCCTACCAATAACATCCTAACATAAATTTTTGTTCCTTCTACTTCAGCATCATATGCACATGTCATTTAGGTATCATTGACACTATTGCCTTAGATTAGATCTTTGTCAGCAATCACCAGGACTATTTTATTAAGGTCTGTAATGTTCTCCATATCCCAGACTTACACCAAAATTCATTTCCTCTAACTGCTCTTAGAGAACTTTCTAAAATCTACATCTAACCTCCTCATTCACCTGCTTAAAAGTCTTTGCTTTGTCTTTATTTTGGATGATTAAGGCCGTGTCACATACAGACCCATGGCTTCCATGCCCAGCTTCCTCTCCCATAGCACCCCACCCTCACTTCCACACCCATCTCTTATACCTTGAACTTCAAAAATGTGACTAACTTATTTGTTCATGGATTCCATTTTGTCCCTGTAGTCTCCTTTGTCTGTAACATTGTTTTCTTCAGGTCTGAGTCCAACTGGCTTTCATCTGTTAAGAAAAGTCTCCCTGATTTTGAAATTTCCTTCCAACCCTCCATCCATATTATTACTTACCCCTTCCTCTGTATACTTCTGTATCTTATCTGTTTTTCTATGATTATAATTGCATTGGATTGAACTATTTACGCATTTGCTTCTTTCCCATTAACTCTTGACCCTTTGAGACAAAGATCATCTCCTATTGGCCTACAAGTCCTCAGGATATGGTTCATAGCTTTAGTTCAATATATTCGTTGAACTTCATAGAACATCCTACTGGATAGGCAGACCAAGCTGAGCAAGCATAGCCAATGAGACAACATAGACATTGTTAACCATGCCCCATTTAGTAAGGTAAAAATCATTTATGACCCGTTCATGATAATTCGTGACAGGTTTTATCCCTGCTTTGGCTTCTTATCTTACTCCTTCACAGGTACTGCCCAAGCCCTGTCATTTAATATCCTTTCACCCACCTTCAAGTAATGCCATCCTTTAAATTCCTTTGGCTGTTTTAACACTTCTATCAGTTCACACTTGCTTTTCACAATGATATAAGAGATAACAACCCAAATACCACACACCATGTAAACGATTGCTCTGTGCATCCAGTTGTTAAATCTATTGTGCTCTGGGTACACTCATGCCAGTCTGCACATACAGATTATTCACTCTCAGGGTTAGTGACTGTGACATTTTTGATTAACCTCTCAGTACACTTCACAAACACTTAGTCTGGGCCATTTTCAGATCATGAAGATACTGTAAATCACTGAGATGTTGTTGGATATTTGATGACGTAATTTTTACAAGTGTGGAATAATTCTGTGCTCCCAAAATTCAGTGAGAGTAAAATATTTTTTCTAGCTTTGTTTCTATCTCAGACATAATTGTACATTGAATTACAAATTTAAAGCAAAATGAAAACTACCCATTAGGGATCACCTGTGTTATGCCTACATGTCAAAATTTGTGTATTCATAGACAGACATTCAATTTTTTAGTGCCAAGTGAGCCAATTCTTTTAAAGTCTGGCTCTTAAATGTTTTCTTTTTAGTTTGAAGTAAGCAAAATAGTGCATATCTTTCACTTATTTCCAAACTTTAATGACATATGGTGATTTTCTCAAAATCTTTATTTCTCCTAATTATCCTCTACAGGAGACATGAGTTCTGTAGTTTGCTTAATTCAATTCAGGGACAACTTAACATTTCAGCTACTATCTACCCTCTATCAAGAAGAAGCCAGGCATTTCTGTGAGATCAAGAAGACCTCTCTAGTTGTTTCATTTCTCAATGTTTGTGGCAAAAATAAAAACAAAACAAGCTTAGGACATTTGTAATTTAGAATTTAGGACCACACACAGCAGCCAAATGTCAAAATAGTTTAACATTCTAGATTCTCTGATGGAGAAAAATTAATATTTGTTTAGGAGACTGACAGATACATGAATGCCTAACTTGTAGACTATCCCTTCCTGTCTTGTATCCCCTTCCTAATGGAAACACTGGGGGCAGCTACTTCAGATGTGTCACCTTTCTCCATGCAGTGATGTCAGCTGTCCATCCAAACATTTATGTATCAAAATATTTTTTATTTCAAAACTAGCTACTGACCTCCAACTGTGTTCATGCACAAAAGGCATAGAATTGTTTTAAAAAACAAACCAGGCTTGTGAGTTTAAATGGTCATTATTATTTTTTTAAGATTTTATTTATTTTATCTCTAGAGGGGAAGGGAAGGAGAGAGGGAGAGAAATATCAATGTGTGGTGGCCTCTCATGGGTTCCCTGCGGGAACTGGCCTGCAACCCAGGCATGTGCCCTGACTGGGAATCGAGCCGCAATCCTTTGGTTTGGAGGTCCGCGCTCAATCCACTGAGCTACACCAGCCAGGCCAAATGGTCATTATTCTTTATCAAAGCAGACACATGCCAAAACATGAGAGCCCTTCAGACTTATAAATCAAAATATAAATTATTTATATTTTTAGTGAGTTATTTAACAGTCCACAAAATGCTACAGAATACCTCCTATGTATTGGAAACTGCATTAAGCATTGATATTCTGTCCTTCATGGTTTAGAAAGTTAGCAGAATGGAGGTGGTTTTTACACAAATTGGGTGTGCGAGGAGGATTTTATAGAGGTGATTGCTGTTATAAATAACTGTTGGAAAAATTATTTTAGGGGTTTAGAAAGATAAAGGCTGGGAACTAATGGAAGGAGGAGCAGGTAAAATGAACATACTTGCAGAAGGATAGTGAATTATAAGGAAACAAGTTACTTACATATAATTTTTCTTAGGGCTACCCTAGGCATACTTAATTGGAAAGGAACATTTTCTGAAAATGTGCCACAATAAACAAACAGAACACATTATTTAGAATGCCACTGGGGATTACCATAACAAGTGGACCCTGCCTATTCCATTATCGAGTCACAATTATCAGTGCCTTCCTTTCAGAACACATTCTTCCTTCTTAACGATTGCCATGGTATATGGAGCTGTTGAACAGTCGGTTACAAAAAATAGACCTGAGCTGAAGAATCTACCGATTCTTGTCCATCGGAGCTGCTCTGAGTGGTAGAATTCGAGTGTGAATTTTACCCTGTCCCCACAGCTGCCAGCAACCATTTTTCTTAGTTTGCTTTTGTTTTAGGTGTGGTTGTTAATATCTGTGAGTTTGCTATCTTTCTACTGTTCCTATTTTTTATCTTCTTTTCTTAGATAAGTCCCTTTAACATTTCATATCATAAAGTCTTGGTGATGATGAACTCCTTTAACTTGACCTTATCTGAGAAGCACTTTATAGTCCCTTCCATTCTAAATGAAAGCTTTGCTGGACAGAGCAATATTGGATGTAGGTCTTTGATTTTCATGACTTGGAATACTTCTTTCCAGCCTCTTCTTGCCTGGAAGGTCTCTTTTGAGAAATCAGCTGACAGTCTGATGGGAACTCCTTTGTAGCTGACTGTTCCCTTATCCCTTGCTGCTTCTAGAAATTTCTCCTTCCTTTTAATGTTGGCTAATGTAATTATGTGTGCCTTGGTGTGTTCCTCCTTGGGTTCAACTTCTTTGGGACTCGCTGGGCTTCCTGGACTTCCTAGAGCTCTATTTCCTTTGCCAGATTGGGGAAGTTCTCCTTTATTATTTGTTGAAATAAGTTTTCCACTTGTTGCTCTTCTTCTTCCCCTTCTGATATGCTTATAATTCAGAGGCTGGGACATTTAAAGATGTCCTGGAAGTTCCTAAGCCTCTCCTCATTTCTTTGAATTCTTGTTTCTTCATTCTTTTCTGTTTGGTTGTTTCTTCCGTCTGGTTTACTCCATTGGTTTGAGTTCCAGTTTTTCTCCCATCTCTATTGGTTCCCTGTGCTTTTTCCTTCATTTCACTTACTGTAGCCTTCATTTGTTCATCTAATTTATGACCAAAATCAACCAATTCTGTGAGCATCCTGATCACCAGTGCTTTGAACTATGCATCTGATAGGTTGGCTATCTCTCTGTCACTTAGATAAATTGGCTCTGGGGCTTTGATTTGTTCTCCCTTTTGAACCATTTTTGGTTTTGGGGGATTTGTTTTTTTTGTCTGGTCACAGCTGTTATATAGTGAGGGGTGTAGCCTTAGGTGTTCCCCAGGGTGGGGCAGCCCAGTTGCTGGGTTGTGACACTGTATGTGGGGGCAGGGACCGAGAGGGAACAATGGTGCTTGCTCAGCTCTCTCTTGGATTCCAGTCCCCTGTGCTGCTTCCCCGTTGCCTGGATTATCTGCACACAAATGTGGGACCACCTGGTCAGCCACCTGCCCTGAGCAGCCTCACTGGGTCTGCCCATTGCCACTCTGTGTCTGGGGTCTGTAGCCTCTGCCAGCACACCTGGGATCTGCCAGCCACTGCTGCCTGTGTGCCTGGGTCCACCAGCCTCTGCTTTTTCCTGCAGTGACTCCACCCCTCTTACTGGTCCAGATGAATGATTGCTGGACTTCCATACATATCAATTTTCTATCAGTTCTGGTTGTTTTCTTGTTTCTAAATCTTTGTTGTCCTTAATTTTGGTTGTGTGAGTCTACCTATGCCTTCATCTTGGCCAGAAGTCCCATTTTTCTTTATGAGGGCTCTTCACTGGGGAGGAAGGAAGAACCACCAATTAAGATCAAATTGCTGGCTCCATCCTGATGGCTTTGTGTCAAGGAAATGTCTTGCTTGCTATCTATCTTTATGATTTCTGAAATCATAATTTTATACTTTTATTCCATTTTTTTAAATTTAGCTTATAAATGCCTTAATTTAATGGTTTAACAGGAATACTATTTTTTACTATGAATCTATGTATGAGGAATGAGGCCAGTCATATCTCTAATGACTCATCCAATGAAATGTATAAATCTCAGGCCATTATTGGAAATACTTCCCAACCCCTTCAGTGTGGACAGCTTTCTAAAGAAACCATTTTGAGGAGAAGTAGAGTCTTGGAAATCAGCAATTTACTTTTCTCTAGGATGAGAGAACATTAAAAATTGTTATTGACAGTCTTCTATTATGCTCCCATGCCTGCATCCCTGGGTTGTAAATGTTTGTTGAAGTCTCCCTCATTGATTTTATTTTATTTCTTTTTGTTTGTTTGTTTGTTTGTTTGTTGACCTCAGATATAGAAGGCTGAGTTAATTTTTCTCCTGAGTTCATTGTCATTTGTCATTAATGATCAGTTTGGTTGTCAGGGAGTCAATTTCAGCTGCAACATACAAGTAATTTCAGGGTCTATCCTTCAGCATGGCTGAAATACTTTTAAGTCTCAAGTATATCAGTGTGGCTTTTTGATAACATATCTTTATTCCTGCATTTTCATTTCAATAGACATGTTTAACCTGACATGATCCTGGTGATAGGCAATATCAAGTTTTCTTTTTCCTTTTAATTTCCAAATATCAAAATATTGTTTTAAGTTCTCAAATATTCCAAAAATATACTTAGTATATTAACTTTTGTCATTTTTGAGTGAAATAGTATTCTGAGACTTTAGGTTAGTAACTAGGTATTAAAATATTACTGTTTTTTCTTTTTTGTTTTTGTTAAGACAGTCATAGATGACTTGAAAATGTTAAATCATTTCCCCAAAATATGTACAGGGTTTTAGATTGGCCTTTTATCTTAATGAAAAGCACATGTAATGTTATGTGATAAGATGAAGAGTGTTATCTCAATTAAAGACATGACAGACCATTGCTACAAGTTTAAATGACTCTGTGCATGATGCAAATCAAGACAATGGGAGAGCAGAGAATTAATCCCAAGACCCCTGATCACTTGCCCAGAGCTTCCTCCATGGGATTGTGTGGTTTCTCATCTCCTGTGAGCTCTAGGTTCAAACCCTTGGGAACTGTGGCTGAACTCTTTCTTTTGCTCTTGCTCTCCTTGATGGCTTTGCCTGAGCTAGGGGATGGATGACTGGCAGATGCTGCACAGCCAACCTGCTTTCTTCCTTCACCTCTCTGCTAAATGGATGTGATCAAAATGTGCCTGGCACAGGAGTCTAAATAACAGGGCTGCATGTCCTTGGGAAGCTCAGTAATATTTACTGAGACCAACAGCTTCATTTTCCTCAGTCCCTGCTACATTAATGGCTGGCTTTGGGGTGGGAGGTGAGAAAGGAGAGAATGAAGAATTACTGAGAGGGACGCAGGCAATGTAGTTAACAGATGGCCTTGTTAGGGAAGCTTTCCCTAGGCCTAAACGAAGCTTTTTTGTCTGAGTCTGCAAGAAGTGGGTCACTTCCCTGAGCTGTCAGGCTCAGTGCTTACTTGACTTGTGGCTATATTTGCAGCAACCTGTGGGTTTCCCTTCTGGCTTTTAGGTTTCTGAGACATGGAACAGGCCCTGTCTCTTTAGGCCTTCCCAGAAAATGACTGGGCTTTCCACAGACCATTTATTTCTTTTCCGAGTTGTGGGCTGCTTCATAACTGCATGCCTCATGCACAACTAGCCACAGCTGGGGACCTCTGAATTGCTACCCCTAAGGCTAGGTCAAATTCTGAGCTGGTACAATGATCCAGTGGTTCCAGATACCTGGGGAGCCAGGAAAATATTGTAGAGCCACAAGCACCCCCAAAAACATCTGTACATATGGAGAATAAACCCAATTCATATTTCTATTGCCATCATTTCTGATGTAAGGACATTTATGGTGCATAAATTTTATTTCTAATAATTATGAATTTATAGGAATTTCTTGTCACTATGCACTTTCTCAATCAAATGGATATTAAAGGAATGACCATGATCCTGTGTGATTTTGCACAGTCCTTTTACAGTGTTTGCGTAATATTTGCCAGAATTTGGTTTCTATCAATACTGTTTCTACAATGTGACATGCTGTCTCCTGTAGGCTCGACCTGTCACAAAGTATACATCGGTGACCTTTTAGCTTGTCACTAGTAATCCTTTCCCACCCACAGCTGCTGTTTTGGAAAAATTCAATCATTGTTCTTCTTCTTCTACCCTACCAGTTTAGGCCTTATGGGTGGCCATTCCCTAGGGATATTGAAAGGGCAGAATACTTGAATAGTCAAAATAAAAGACAATCTACATTCTGTTGCTTGGCAAGACTCTGTGCTCTGAGTCATTTGCATAAGCCTGCATTACACTTACTCTACTCCTGCCGGTTTTGGGTTTTTTTTTTTTTTTACATCTTGTTTTTAAGTTTTGGTTCTATTCTCTACCCACGTCCAATATATTAGCTTTTTTCAAAGTCCCCAAGTGATTGGCAGACTTACACCATAAATAAGGGTAAGCACTGCTCAATTCTGAATACGCTACAAAAATAGGTTGTGTCTATTTCTGCTCCATGCACCAAGAGCGTGGTACAGGATGGGAAACTCAGAATAAATCAAGAAATAAACCAGTATCACTAGACAGCCTCCTGTGGATTCAAAAATTGTAAATGTTTAATTAAGCCTAACTTGAAATTCATTTCTATCTCCAGCATGAAGGATAGAAAATAAAATGAAACTGTACCTTGAAATTAGTTCTTATAATATATATAACATACTTTAATTGATAGATACGGAAATTATTCTATGGAGCTATTTTTTTCCCCAAAGCCACAGATTAATGGCTGCATCTTTACAGACTGGGAGAGAGCACTTACATACATTTTATTTGTTTATTTTATTTTAAATTTTATTTTCTTTTAATTATTGTTCAAATACAGTTTTCTGCCTTTTACTCCCACCCCATTCCATCACCCCCCAGCCCTTCCCACCTCCTTCCCGTTTCCACCCCCCCCCCCAGTTTTTGTCCATGTGTCCTTTATACATACATTTTATATGGAACAACACTGCCCAGATTTCATGTTCCCTTTCTGCCTTCCTCCTCCCTGCTCTCTCTGGCAAACTCCAGAAATCAGGGAAGAGCTTCCTAGCTCCCAGTTTTTTTTTTTTTTCCACTTCTGAACATACATATCTCTCAAACATATTCAGACATGTTGTAGCCAGCAGATATAAAGCTGCTGGTTTTGAACTCATGGTTTATTTGCTAAAACTGGACATGATTATGGGCAGAAAATTAGAGAGGGGAACAGAAGGAGAGTCTCTCCCTTCTGTCCATGGATCTGTAGGGATTTTTGTTGGAACCAGAAGAGAAGAATCAGACAGAAGGTTTCTTTAGCTTCCAAGAAATAGTAAGTCAATTGTTGCATCATATTTTATGTATCTGTGCCTGCAACAAAAGCATAATGGATAGCTAGATGGATTTATAGATAGATACCTAGATGGATGATAAGGAGAAATGGAACATACATTGAGGAATTGTATCACAGAATGCCTTTTGGAAGATTATTTGACTGCCAGATATGCCATGCATAAAAAAGATAAAGGAGGTAGACCTCAAAAGCAGTAAATCTATTATGACTACAAAGTTGGATTCTGGAAGAAGAGAAAGGGTAGTAGTGGGGGGTTTCAATGAAGAATAAAAATAAAGATAAAATTAGAAAAGATGAACAAAACTGAGATACTATGCTTCCCCGAGTCCTGTGAGTTGAAAAGTTAAACACTTTTTCTAAAAACAGTAATTTTCAGCATTTTTATTCTTATTATATATGACAAAAGTCAGTCTACAGAGAAATGAGTTGGCTTTAACAATTTGGTTAATGTATCTTATAATAATCTTGTAGTTTTTATTCTCAGTATATTCAGAAAGACATTTCCTGGCATAAGGCTAAAAAGAACAAGGCAAAGGTATTGAAATAAAACATGCCTGTATGTATGAGCCAAACTTAGCACTTAAATTTAGGTAAATCAGTAGGGAGTGTCTTATTGTATATCATCACCTATACCAGAAAATATTTTCTTTTTTTGCTTTCAAGAAATAATGTAAAGATTTCACACATCAAATAAAGTTTAGTTTTTAAAATTATTAAGCTGTATTTTCATTAGCAGACAGAATATTGCATCATATCAGGGGTGTCAACTAGAGGTCTCAATAGCCTTTTTACCTAGGGCAGATTTCTTTGACTATAGCAATAATATTGAATCATAGGGAAGTTCATGGTCTCCCCAAGATTTTAGTGCTTATAATTAGAAGCTATTAATTAGCTGTTGTTTACATTAGTCTTAATAAAGATGCTCATCAATTCACGACGAGGTTACTTCCCAGTAGTCATATCGTAAGTGAAAAATACTAAAGCAGGGGACTCCCCAAAATGAAACTTATTTATGAAAAATTATGTATTTATTCTTACATGTTTAATCTTCAGTTGCCTTCAAAATGCTCTCCATTTGATGCAATATACCTATCAAGACATTTTTTCCACTGCTCAGAACAGATTTCAAACTTGTCAATTTTGATGCCTTTTAGTGCTTCTGCCGATTTTTTTGTTTTGAAAAAAATAATTTAAGTAGATTTTATTGGTTATGTTATTATAATTGTCCCAGTTTTTCCCTTTGCCCCCCTTCCCTCCAACAGTCCCTCCCTTAGTTCATGTCCATGAGTCGTGCATATATGTTCCTTTTTCACCTCCTTCTAATTTATAAAAGGTTTCCCTTTGAGAACTTTTTATCCAGGGAAACAAATAAAAAAGTCACTTGGGGGTGAGATCGGGTGAATAGTCAGGGCAGGGGACAGGAGTCATGCCATATTTGGTCAAAAACTGCTGAACACTCAGCATGGTGTAAGAAGGTGTGCTCATAAATCACCCATCATGAAGTGGGCAAACATTGAAAGAGTCTTCAAAAAAAATTCCCTGAAGCTGAACACAGCCTCCCACAACAACACCAGCCAGTACACTGACACTTATGGGTTTCTAGAACACTCACCTAATGGGGAAGTCTGTGCTACAAGGGGCACACCCTCCAGAAGATAATTCTGGTTTTTGTGGGTCCCTACATATGAGTAAAAATATAGTTAGTACACCTAAATTTTGCACATCACGGCTTACCTAGCCTACCTTAAATGTGCTGAGAACATATATTGAGTTATAACCCCACCATAAGTCAAGGAGCATCTGTAACTGACTTCTTCTCACCAGAGGCAGGAGATACAGATGGGCATTTTATAGACATGATAGGGTGTGAAAACACAAAACACAATATCCAAATAGCACTGGCATCTCAGTACACTGTAGAACAGTGATTTTCAACCTTTTTCATCCCATGGCACATATAAAGTAATCACTCAAATTCTGTGGTATATATTCTGATTTGCCAAAAATAGGTATAATTTCCATTCATTCACATTGGATGGCTACTGTCATGTTAGCCATTATCATTTTTTTAAATTTGACAATATAAGGGGAAAGAGGGCAATTCCCCCTGGCCGAATAGTCAGATTTTGCATGCTTTAAAAATTCCTGCAGCACACTGTGTGTCATGGCACGCTGGTTGAAAATCGCTGCTGTAGAGTATAGGTCGTTTACCCTCGTGATCTCATGGTTGACTGGAAGCTGTGTTCTCTGCCACTGACCAGCATCACAAGAAGAATATCACACCATACATCACTGCCCTCGAAAAGATCAAAATTCAAAATTTGAAGTACAGTTTCCATTGAAAGTGTATTACTTTTTCGCCATCGTAAAGTTGCAAAATTATAATTTGAATCATTGTAAGACAGGGACTTTCTGTAGTTTTCTTTACCTCTGAGTCTTCTATTTATGCGTCTCATCTCTCTTTTACTCATTTCCAATCTGAATACAAGAATTCAGTCTCTTTACTAGGATCCACTAAAAATTCAGTTACAGTATTTTGTTTTGTGTGTAGTCTTTGCAGAAAAATGGGAAGGAGCATACTACATGGTGCTCAGAATCCTGACATCTTTCTTGCTATACTTCCTCTGCAGAAGCAACAGATATGAGGGAAAAAAACTATATGAGGGCATCTAGTTCAAGGCTGCTCCTTCTGGTTGTATAATCTGGGGCTTGTCATTTAAATTCTCTGGACTCTTATTACTTGAGTTTCTTACCTGTAAAACAAGGACTTTGGGTTATTTTTCCAGGTTCTTTCATAGTTTAGATTTCAAGGGTCTGCATAGCATGAGGACTATGTCTTCAGCTTCTTCGAATCACCCAGGATGCTTGGTCTCATGTATTATATATGAGAATGGATTCTTATAAGGTACTTAAAGATTTCTTATAAGAAACAATCCTTATTTGGGTATAAGACTAACCCTAAAGAACTCTGTGGATGCGAAACTACCTCTCTTTGACAACCCAAACACTGTTACAGTCATCCAATGTAGTTCTGGGCTATTCTCATCAGATCCCTTTTGGTGTGGGGTGCTTGTAGGCTATTTTTTTTTTACAGTAAAGCCTTTATAGTTTAAACAATTCACAAAATGCAGTAGTTTGTGTTGTTTAATATTTAAGAAGAAAGTTTTCTTTACATTCCAAGTTCAGTGGGGTGTTAGGTAAGGGAGTAGATAGCAGTATCAATATATGTTCATTTCAGGCTCTTTAGCAATTGATGTGGTTTTTCCATATGTGATTTGGCTAAAATGATCATATTTATACTCACATTCACTGCATTATGTGGGCAGAATGGTTTAGTGCATCCAGCACACATGTACAGATATGAATCTTGTAAACTCAGTGGGAATGGGTTATTTATTCTGAACTAGATATTAATGTTCCATCCAAATTTATTTATACAAGTACATAGGTTTCCTCGTGTGCTGTATTAAAGGCACACACACATACAATTCTCTGGTTAGCTTGTTAACCTAAGTTGAAACTTTAGGAGTGTATTATTCCCTCACATAGTGTCTCATGATGCATGAATTTTCATAGCAAAGTAACATGTTCCTTTTGGGGGCTTATGGGTATCAATATATAATACCTCCTTATTGCCTTTCTGAGTTCTAATATAATTAAGAAATAGAAGACAAGTGTCAAGTTCCAGCCAAGATGGAGGTGTAGGTAGAGACCGTTAGCTTCCTCGCACAACGAAAAGGAAGATAACAACCAATCTGAAATCAATAAACAACCAAAAGTGCCAGAAAATCAAACTGCATGGAATTCCAACAACAAAGGAATTAAAGCAAAAAAATCAACCAGAACAACCAGACCAGTAAGACGGTGGACCCTGCGGGCCAACTCAGAAAAAGTGCTTTGACCTTGGGGGCAGGGCTAGCAGCTGAGCTCTGCAGGCTGCGTAGGAGAGGCTGACTTAAGGGGACTCAGAGGTGGCTGTGGACTATGGCTGGAGGTGCTGCAGTAGGAGAAGCTCCCAGTGTCACACTAGAGTCTGAAAGTCCGTTGAAAAGTGTCCTAGAGATGAGCAGGCTAGCCATACCATTCCCTCTCTGTCCCCTCCCCCACAGGCAGTGCTGCAGTGCAGCAAAGAGGGTTGTCCTGCCTGGGTGAATACCTAAGGCCCTGCCCCCTTACAATCTATCAGCTGCACCAAGACAAAGAAATATGGCCCAAGTGAAAGAACACAGCAAAACCTCAGAAAGGGAAGTAAGTGATGAGGAAGTTGCCAACCTATCCAATGGAGAATTTGAAGCCCTGGTAATGAAAATGCTCACAGAACTGATTGAGCTTGGTCAACAAATGAAAAAACAAATGGAGGATACCCAAAGTGAAATAAAGCAGAATGTTCAGGGAACTAACAGTGACAGGAAGGAAACCAGGACTCAGAGCAACAATTTGGAACAAAAGGAAAAAAATAATCATCCATAAAGATCAAAATGAAGAAATAAGAATTCAAAAAAGTGAATAGACTCTCACAAACCTCTGGGACAACCTGAAACATTCCAATATCCGAATTATAGGTGCCAGAAGGAGAAAAGGAAGACCAAGAAATTGAAATTTGTTTGAACAATTAATGAAGGAAAACTTCCCCAATCTGGCAAAGGAAATAGACTTCCAGGAAGTCCAGGAAGCCCAGAGAGTCCCAAGTAAGTTGGAACCAAAGAGAAACACACCAAGGTACATCATCATTAAGTTACCCAAGATTAAAGATAAGGAGAGAATCTTAAAAGCTGCAAGAGAAAAGGAAAGAGTTACCTACAAAGGAGTTCCTATCATACTGTCAGCTAATTTCTCAAAAGAGACCTTACAGGCAAGAAGGGGCTGGAAAGAAGTATTTGAAGTCATGAAAGGCAAGGACCTACATCCAAGATTACTCTATGCAGCAAAGCTTTCATTTAAAATGGAAGGGCAGATAAAGTGCTTCCCAGATAAGGTCAAGTTAAAGTTCATCATCACCAAGCCATTATATGAAATGTTAAAGGGACTTATCTAAGAAAAAGAAGATCAAAACTATGAACAGTAAAATGATAACAAACTCACAACTATCAACAAGTGAACCTAAAGGAAAAGAAAAACAATGAAAACAAAAACTAACTCAACAACCAGAACAGGAACAGAATCAGAGAAATGGACCTTACACAGAGATATTTCAGTGGAGAGGGGGAAGGGAGGAATAGGAGGGAAAAGGTACAGGGAAGAAGAAGCATTGTTAGTGGACATAAGGTAGATGGGGAGAGATAAAAATGGCATGGGAAACAGAGGACTCAAAGAACTTGCATGTACAACCCATGGATGTGGACTAAAGAGGGGAACGCTGGAAGGTTGGGGGCACAGGGCAGAGGAGAGATAGAGGGGGGAAATTGGGAAAACTAATAACATAATCAATAAAAATATTTAAAAAATTAAAAGAGAAGACACGTATCTCTTCTGATATGATGAGATGGTGATTTTGTTATTACTGATAATGGCAAGCAGAGAATAAAGCTATAGAACTATGACTAAAAGGACTTGCTAACACTGTCTGTCCCCTCTTTCTCTAACTTCCTTCATCCCAGGAGCCTACATCTTGGGACCAGTCATATAATAGAAAGCTTACAGAATAGTCACACTTACTTAGAATGATAGCTCCATGCTTTTCAAGGTGGAAAAAGAATAAACAAGTTCCTGTAAGTCACAACTTTTAAATGAAGATTCACTTCATCTACTCAAGAAATGTGGCTCCAAGGATATCACCTGGTATTCAAGTAACTCAGTCTTGGAGAGTCAGTATGCTGAAATATTACTGTACTAGAAGTCCTTCCAGATGCAAAAAAGAAATAGAGAAAAGGAGGTTCCCCTCAGCATTACTTTTATTCCAAATAAAAAATTCCTCAAGGATGGTACAATATCTGTAAATCAATCATTGTTATACACCACATAAACAAAATGAAGGATAAAAATCAGATGGTCGTATCAATAGGTGCAGAAAAAGCATTTGACAGAATAAAAAATTCCTTTATTGTTGGTCAGATGTATGACTCCCTGAGAGTAGGACAATTGTGTGATACCAATTCTGGCCACTTTTTATTTTTCCGTCAACTATAAAAATGTGATTTCATGTCCTCTTTTATCACCTTCTTCCCTCTAGTATTCCATCAGTTTTTTGTGTGTTCTACCCAGGGGCACTTTTATACTCCCCCATGGCTGGTAGATAAAATTTGTCCTATTAGTTCCTTATTTCCTGTACCCTTGCCAATAAGTTTTAATTGAGCTTTGGGAAAAGACTGTGGAAAGTCTTTGCCACTGCTACAGCTCATCCAATCTGTCCTGTAGTTGATATAAATGCTGTAAGTTCCATTGGTGACAGGTTGAATTGCACACCCTCTGTCCCCCTCCCTCACTGCTCCGAATGTTCAATCACTGCAGGCTTGAAAGTTAAGTGCAACGTACTTAATGTTATTTGATGTCAATGATGAAATGGCTGCCCCTATAATATCTCACATCAGGTATTATTCACAAAACCTACAAATTAATGTTTGATTTATAACAGCTCTTAATATTTAAATTTGAATGTCAATCTAAGTTTGTAACATTGTCTGTTACTTTTAATACCTTGAAGCACAATAGAAAACACTGATTACTATAATGCTGAATCTGTATGAATAGTATTTAAAAATCACTACTGCTATGGTAACCAAAAAAAAAAAAAAACCCTTATTCTTTATTTAAAGAGTCTGTTAAAGATTTTCTTTTTACTTCAGATTGATTTCCACATGGTTTTATTCATTTCATATGAATCGACTTTTCTGAAATAGAAGCAATTATTTGTTTTGCTCCTTATTTCTGAATACAAGAATATTCAAATACTTTTGTAGATTGTAGTAAAACTCAGCACTCAACATTTGAAATAATTATAGTAAAATCAGGGTTCAAAATTGTGTAGAAATATTGTTCCTGAAGCATTGTCCTTCCAGCTTATTTTATAAAAATTCAACCATTAATATTTGATCATCTTCATGTGAACAATCCACTGTATGGACTGATATTAGCTGGTGTTCAATGTCAAGTGTCTGTACTTCTGCTGGGTTCTCACATCATTGCCTTAGTAGGTATGTGTGCAGGACGTATAGATTCAGGATGATAAAGAAGATGTGCTGATGATTCATTCCAATTTGTAGTCAATTATTCATTCACTCAACCATCAACCTAGACAACTCAACAGCCAATGAAGGAACAAACCAGTATCTACTGAGGACATTGTTCATAACACTGGATTTATGTTGTATATCACCTAAAAGGAGAAAAAGTGAGTTTTTGTGCACATGTATGTATATTCAAATATACATACATATAGCTAAAAACTTTAAAGTACTGGACAAACTCCTGCTTTAGCCTCCAAGTCCCACTTACCACTTGTACAGTTTCTGTTTTAATTATTTTGTTGATTAGCTCCATCTTTCTCATTATAATGCTTATAATAATGTTCATAGACTTACAAATTTTAGATGTTATCTATTAACTTCATGTTATAATAGACAATAATTTCGCTTATTCAAACATCCTCTGATTTTTTCCTATCCAGTATGATTATCATCTTAATTCTCTTATAAGTCACTTCTGTATGAACTGTTTGTAACAAGTTTTAAACATCCATTTTCCCCATGAGCCATAGACAGTATTTCCTAAACCTTATCTGATAAGTTAAAAGCATTTGCATTTTTTCCTGTCTCTCTTGCTTGCTTCTGATTTTTTTTAAAAATGTATTTTAATGGAGATAGAAAATAAAGTAGTATTATAACATATTTAAAAGCCCCTCATAGTTAGTAAAATTTTCAGGTTGGAGGGGTAGCCTTCAAGACTACTGATAGCTTTTATTAGAATTTAAAATGAAGGATATGGATCTCTATATGGATATTAGCCACATTCTTCATAAAGTTTCCCAATATGATTACAGTTGGGAGACAGTACTGAGTATTGTGTCCTTTGAAAGAAAAATCACCTTAGTGGCAGCACCAGTAATGGGGGGGCATCCAGAAGAAGAGTTTCAGTCTCATAGGAAAAAAGCAAAAGGATACAAGATGAACACTCTTTGAAGAAAATGATGGTAGATATTGAGAGTGCTGCAAATGAGGCCTTTGTGTTCATAGTCATTCTTGACAAAGAAAGAAAATAAATGGAGAAGGAAGTAGTTTTTGCTTTCTTTTGTGAAGGTTGACTCAGGAGGTTTCAAGAGGTAACCCTCTCATAGGGTATAGACTTAAAAAGGTTAATGTGATAGCCTTTGGGTTATTGAACATTTATATTATTCTTAGCTTTACCCTTATATACACTTAGGTTCACTATCTTGTAAATGAACACTTTCAGGACAACAAAGAAAGTATGTGAGCAAACCATTTAACCTTGTGTGCTTTAGTTATCTTCTCTGGCAAATGAAGGTGGGTTACAAGATTGTTTATGAAGTCATCTTTTGGTGTTAAATTTTTTACAGGAACAAGTATAAAGGACACATGGACAAAAACTGGGGGAGGGGTGGAAATGGGAGGGAGGTGGGGAGGACTGGGAATGGGGTGGGATGGGAGTTAAAGGCAGAAAACTGTACTTGAACAACAATTAAAATTAAAAAATAATTTAAAAAAATTTTGTACTGTGGATCAGAAATCAGGAGGTACACCTAGATGCACTGAGGTTGACTAAATAACTAATAATAATGTCTTACATTTGTAAAACCAACTACAAATTATAAACCCAAATATTCACCTTGCCTTACTGATTTCTCAGGAAACCCTGGGAAATGCACTGGGTGCATTTGCCCAAGATCTTGCAGTTAAATGATGGCTAAGCTGACATTAGAAACCTGATTTCCTGTTTCCTAGTAGAATTTTTTTCTCATTTACCCTGAGGTAGATAACACATAGGCACACAGGTCTTTTATCCATATTCATGATTTATTTCTATCACATATACACAGCTTGTGTCCTATAATCATCATTTGAGAAGTTATGGTTGATCTGATCATCTTTTCATTTCACATAGTGAGACCCAGAATTAAAGATGAGTTGACTTGATGAACTGACTATTAATATCTTGGGGGAGATTAAGAGCTTTGTCAGTGTGATATTATTTCCTACTTACATTTAATTATAAAATGTACATTCCATCTAAACTGCAGAAACAAAATAAATACAAGAAGTAGAGGAGATTATCAAAAATAAATTGTAAATTTCCTCAATGCTCTGTAGGTCAGTAGAGAAAATACTACCTTCTCCCATACGTCTTTTGTGAGGGCTGTCATTTTACATGGATGTTGTTCCCAGAAAAGGTATGTTTCAAAATATGACAAACTATAAGTCTTTCTAGATTGTATTTATCCTTCTTTATTTATTTTTTAACTAGAATCGCTCTTACACAATTTACTTTGAAGAAGATTGCTGAGTGGTGACTTAGAATTGAGAAAATTTGTAGAGATATGGAAGAAAGTAAGAAGAGAGGTAAAAAAAAAAAAAAAAAGAAGAAGCCCAAAAAGTTGTTGCCTGGCAGATTGCTTCATAACAATGGGAGCTCTGCCAGGCACTTGCACGTGTGAGTTAAGAACTATTTTTCTCAAGAAAACTGCTGTAGATTAATGTGACTTCTGAAGTCTGGTCTGCAAGTGGTTGTGTCTATTTCACAAACGGGGAACTCTGCCAATGTTCCAGGTACCTAGTCTGTCTGAATCATGGTGGGATCAGAAAGTTGCAGTGTGCTGCGAGAAATACCTGGGCTTTGGAGGAGAAAGGAAATAGTGAAAGCTTGATTATGTATCTGAAATGTGCCTTTGGATAAATCCCCATCCCCTAATGCTAAGCTGTTCCATTTCCCAAGCTAACATTAGTAGTGGCAAACAAGTGAAGCCAACTCATATAAGAATGAAAACATCCATCATAGCATCATAAAATATGAGGAATTGAAAACACTCCAGGTATCATCTAGAGCAAAGCACTTATTTTACAGATGAAGATACTGAAACCCAGGGAGGTTAAGTGTCTTGCTCAGGGTTAAATAGCTTGTTAGTATCATATCTGGGATTACAGCCCAGCTCTAATGACTCCTAGGCCAGTGCTTTTGGTCAAATTCAATATAGTCTGTCCATATGGCCAAGCCATATGGCAGAGCCTCAAAGATCTAGTTCTGCCCCCAGAAAATCTAAGCTAATCATTTTTCTTTTAAATTCAGTTACAATTCTCCTACCCATGTATGTTAATCCTGATTAGTAAGGCACAGGCTTATAATTTAGAGCATCTAAGTGCAGAAGAGTAGGCAGGTTAGGTTAGGGTAAACTGGCAGAGAGGAACATGACCAGCCAGGAGGATGACCTGAGAAAAAACAGAAGTATGAGAGTTTGGCTGTTGTCCTTAGCAACCAGTGCAAAGACTAACAATTTACTTTCAGGCTGAAGGGGCACATCTGTTTACGAATGTAGTTCAGGGTAAGGATATATAGAGTTTTCAGTGCAATACTGGAGTTTAAAGGGCATTCTGGGTGCAAGAAGAGATACTAGAGATTTTTGAAGAGAACAGTTGTTTGCCCTAACCATTATTAATTAGAGTAATGCAATAACAGAATGTAGGATTGATTATGTCGGAGAACTTAGAGGCATAAAGGACAAGTAGGAAAGTATTTTTCTCTTGTCTAAATTATTTTACTTATATCTTGGAGAAGATGGGAAGAAATTCTTCAATGTGCAGATTCCAGCTTTTAATGTCTACTTATTCTTGAGTGTGGTACAGCACAAATAGTGATATTTAACATTTCCTTCACATCAGTGTAGTAAGGGGCAGTGTACAGGGATGTGCCATTTAAGAAACTGCCATTTACGATGTCTCCTATAAACTAAAATGTCACTAGTCCAATTCTTTATCATGAAACTCATTGTAGGCTGCCCAAACAGAAGTCTTTTTTAATTAAAGAAGGAGATGTACGCCTGACCCAAAGGTGCCATTCTAGAGTCCATGACACCGGTTGATACAAAGAACTCCATATAATAGGAGTTCTATCTGTACTCATTTCAGTCAGACTAGCTGCCTGTGGTATTTGTCCTAGGAAATATGAGAGATGAACCAGGAGGTAATGAAAAGAAAAGATGGAAGAAATTCAGAGGGAGGGAGAGAGAAAAAGACAGAAATGAGGTAAGTTTGTACAGCTATGTGGTACTATGTAGACTTTATAATATTTTTTTCCTTAAGGTAGCCGGAGTGAGACTCTGTTCTTTGCAGCAAACTGATAAGTATATTGATCTAATGTTTAATATTGCCAAATTGATATTTTAAAACTTAGTAAGTTTTGTCTTGTGGAAAGTGGACTAAGATTTCTATTAGAGTATGCTACCAAGCAAGTACCACATATTGTATCTGACTTATAGGAAATTACCATTGAGCTACTTTGGATAAACAAAGTCAAATAGATAGTTTTTATGGGCCTGCAGTTGGGAAATGACATATATACAAGGAACAGAATAAAAATGTGGGAAAATTGATCACAAACTCACTGGGTCTTCAGCAGCCTTTGCTGCATCATTTGGCTTAGCCACTATTTCCCTAAGTAAATTGTGAAAACCAGGTATGTTAGTTGATATTCTATTTGCCTGGGTGTGGGGGGAGTCTATTTTAAGTTAAATACAGGTAGGGATTCCTGTTTTAAAAGTTTAAGCAAATTAAACATGTTTTGGGCAAGTGGGACTTTTCAGAGGCTTTTATATGTTATGGTACCTTACAAATATCTAAAAAAAGTGATACACTATGCAGTGGTTTTCAAATGTTTTTTTTTTTTTTTTTTTTTTTGATAATGAAAACCCCTACCCTCACTTTCTGAGAACTGTTTATTTATATCTCAGTAGAATATCAGTCATAATTTGTTCCTCTCTTTTATTCACTGGCATGTGTTCTTTTGTGTTAGGCATTCTCTGATCATTTTAGATATTACTGATAGTTTATTTTATGCAATTTTATAAAACAGATAAACAAGCAAAAGCTCATGGTTCAATGAGTTTAGTTCCCATCTCTATGCATGCACTGTGTTTTAGAGTAAATTATTTCAAGCCAACCTAATAAACTCATGGGATTAAGACTGGGAAAGCACAGATCTGATTTTACTATGTGTGAAATGGCTTGCACATTTATAGAAATTGAACTTAACTCCATTTATTCTCAAATGAATTGTTCCTTTGTTTGTTTGTTTCTTCTTGGTGTTGACAAGGTCTTAAAAACTAGGGTAGTTAATGCAAGATCCCAGCTCTTATTTGAGGTCCCCTTATGAAAAATATTCTATCAGGTGATTTGGGAGCAAAAGAAATTTCTCACTGCTTTATGCCAGGAAAATTGATAGTGCTATGCTGAAGACCCAAGAGACCAGAGTGGTTGAAAAAAAATCAGCCAGTGCATGTTATAGGGAAGTTAGAAAATTGAAACTCTCAGTATTTTTAGGGCTTCTTCACACACACACACACACACACACAAAGACTTCAGGTTTTGTGAAAGAGAGAACAACAAAATGGAATGAAGTTTTCAATTGGCTATTTAAGGTTTAAAGAGTTATAAATTATACAACCTTCATTCTACAGATTCCCAGTAAAGAATCAACAATGTGAGAGTAATCACAGGTGCAGCAGTAACCAAACATTTTAATCCAATGCTTGTAATGGTCCTGCTGGGGGTAGGACATAGGTTAAATGACAGTTTTGCCATGTTTCCAACAATCATATTATGTTGTCCACATTTAAATGTGCCCCCTTTTATCTGTCTTTTTTTTTTTTTTTTTTTTTTTTTTTTTTTTTTTTGAGTAATGTAGGCAGAGAGGAAAGCAGAAGCAGTAGAAGACAGGAAAAGGTAGGAAGATAGGAATGGTGCTCAATGGTAGTTTTCATCCTCTTCCAAGCAGGCATTGTGTATCACCTCCCACGAGCCTTTGTTTGCACTTTTGTCTTGCTCTTTTTCTCAATCCCTCCACTTCATGTAGATAATACCAAAGATATTAGCATCATAAGCTCTACTCCCTTTCCCTAAAATAAAGAAAAGAAATATACCCTGCCCTCTTTCACATGGTCATGGTATCCTGCATAATTTTCTCCTGCCTCTCTTCTGGGGAGGTAGCACTTGCTTTACTCTTTCAAGGTCAAAGTTATTAGAAATGGAGAGGAGCTATCACACTTCCTGAGTCTAGTCTTCTGGTTTGGAATTACATAAAGTCGGAGGCTTGTGCAGTGTTTCTTAGCCAGAGAGACTGCCCATTAACACTTGTGGTTGAGGGCACACGGGGAGCTGTATAGAGCAGTCAGAGAAATATGCATTGGGTGGTGGTGGTGGGGGGGTCACTTAGTGGTTGGAGCATGAAATGATCAGACTGGAGGTGGGGCTTTGGACATGCTGGTGATAAGAATGATAAAGTTAGATAAATGGCCACTGCTTTCAGTTTCCCTCTTTTTCATCTGATAGGGAAGGAACATTTAAAAAATTCTTTCCTTTCCAGCATTTCTTTTTTCAGGTTTATTTTTCTGGTGGATTTTGCTTTCAAAGTCCTTAATATTTTAAACCTTTACCTTTTTGTGTTTGGATAATGTTACATGAATCAAGCGGCAGTGAGTGACAGAGCCAGATATAATTCACATAAAAAAGAATGAGCATTTTGCAGGCAGGCCCTCTGCACCAATGTGTACAAGCACACAGGTGCTGGACGAGAGCCTGATGATTGTAGTCACTGCCCACTTTGACAGAGGGAATTGTGCAGATTGTAAATTAAGGCTTCGTGCTTGGGGGTGCATCTCCTCCTATTACAGGGTCATGTTGTGAGAGCTGTAGGTGAGAAACTCAGAGCAGTGCTCAGCAGTTCTGACCTCACCTCCTTAATTCACCTAGCACTACACCAACATTTTATCTGCAAAGATGAATTTATGAGTCTCCGTTTGTGATACCTCCCCACTCTCTACACACATATACACATGCATTCATGCATACACATATCATCAAGCCATAAGCAGTCAAAATAAATTACACATAAATATATGAAACAGTATAAACTTCAGCCAATTCTGATTATGTCTATATGTAGCTATCATGAGGCAAGCAGTGGAAGACTGAAGGGAACTATTCCATCTTATATGTAGATGGGCGTAGACGGAAAATAATGAAATAGTCACAGCTGGTTGTGACAGTATTTTTATAGAATTTTTAGGTACTAGTTACCTTTTTTTTTTAGCTAGAGCAATAAATAGGCATGGAATGAAAGTTGGAAATGCAGAACTGAGAAGAATCTCTGGCATTAATACCGAACATTAAGTTCTTGTGCTGATCAACTCCAACTAGATGCTGAACACATTTAAAAAAAAAAAATCTCAGATCCCAGCGTTTGTGTGGTACAGATGATTTATGTAACTTTTGGGTTAAATAGTTTAAAAGTCACTAGTCCTTAATGAAAAATGTAATACCAATTCCTTTGCTAATCAAGGCCAATGAGCCATAGTCAGATAGATGGAACAATAGACCAAAACCTGAAAGAGGGGAAAAGAACGCTGAAGGGGGGTGGGGTGGGGGTGAGTTAGAGGAAGAATAGTGGTTAAAACCACAGAGGCCTCATCTGAGGACATGAGCCTGAAAGAACAGCATCCCTCTGAGCCTGAATTACTGCGAAAGCTGTGGCTTTCTGTCATTTTTAATGGAATGTTATTAAAGACAAATCTGGAGTAGTGAACCCTTCAGTGCTTTCTTTTAATTTATTTATATCTGCGGAAGGAAACCCTGTTAACCCCAGCAGATAATGTATTCAACAGCTTGTATCGTGGCAAGGTTGTTTTCTAAAAATTTTATGGGATAAATTTAGTTCAACATTTGCACATATTTACACATGAGGTCTCTATTTCAAGGTCTTTGGCTTAAGTAAGAAAGTCATTTCCAAAGCAGGGTGTTTGCCAGGGCTGCAGGTATATTCCATACACATTGTAAAGCTCCTCTGTTTCCTAGGACGTGAAGAGGACACTGTGTCAAGTGCCCTCTTCTCTTGGAATTTCAAAGCATAGTCCAGGACTACTGCAAACCACAGGAAGCTTTCTACAGTTTAGCCCACTAGGTCGTGTCTCAGACTTAGGCTGGCTCTCCATGGTCTCTGCCCTCCTTTTTAAAAGTCCTAGAGATGAAGTCTCCCTTTCCTCTTTAAAAGAGCCCTACCTCTCCTAGCTTTGTTCCCCAATGGAACAACTCTGAAGTAGCATAACCTCCTTATCTCTGAGGTCCCACTGATAGGCTCACACAACTGCCTTTTTCTCTTTTAAGGGTTTTCTAGCTAATGTTTGTGTGTGGATGGGAAGTTGCAGAGAGAGAATATTCATTTTAACCTGCCATTGACATCTTAGGAGCACTTATTATGTACCTGGCCTTATTCTAGATACAGGAAATGCTAAGGTGTGGAGACAAAGTTGCTATTTTCATGACTCCCACATCCTAGTGAGAAAAGACAATAAATTTTAACATTTGATTTTATATAAATTCTAAGAAGAAAGCTGAAGCAGGGATAAGGACTTAAGGAATGGGGATTATTTGAAAAGTGTGTTCTAGTTTTAAAAATACACACATCTCAGGAGTATTTAGTTACCTTAGAGCAGAGACCTAAAAGAAGATGGAATCAGCCATGCAAAAGTCTGGAGGCAAAGCATTCCAGGGAAATGAAATGAAATTGGGACAATAAGCTCCAGCCTGAGGATTGGTGGGATTGCCAATATATCTAGGGGAGGAAGAGCAAAGCAATGGTTGGTGCCTCCTGAAGAGCTATAGATCAATAAGGAGTGGGGATTTTATTCCAAGTATAATGGGAAGACATTGCAGGAGAGGGATGTAGATGATTTACATTTAAAAGGTCACCTGGTGCAACTGAAGATCAGGAAATTGAAGGGGGTTCCCCAAACCACTCAGACAATTGGGGCTAAGTCAACCCTAAAGCTCAAACTTCAAACCAGCCCTCCTTAGGAATCCCTGATTTTAGTCTCAAATTTCAGGTCAAGACCTTTACTCTCACTGTTGCTTCTGCTATTTGTCCTTGAAAGTAGCTACATCATTTGGTCATTTACTAAGCAAGGATATTTGACTACATATTTTCATAATTATATCACATTTTACATTTCCTTAAGTAGCACTGATGAGCAGATAAATTGGAATTCTGTATGGACTTGATTATTTGAGAAGTCAAGTATTTGAATTTCAGATGAAATTGACCATTGTATGGGGACTGTAAAGTTTGGAAACTGTCCTTTGCATTCTTTGGACTGGGCACTCATGAAATAGAAGCGATGGTGCTGATGGTCTTATATAGAGCAGTGTAACAGCCACGAGGGAATTAAATTCAGTGGTTATCCTTCCTTTAGTCCTAAAGTAGCAGGGCACTGTGCTGAAGTCAAGAATGGAATATAAGGATTTCACCTGATGGTAAGCAAGAAGATAGGCTGAATTTCTCAGAAATGGTCCACAGCTTCTGTGATATATTAGCCTTAGAGAAGATAAAATTTAATTTTAAATTATTGAACCAGAAACATGCAAATTCATTACTAGTAAATTGCATGACTTCTAGGTCCTCTTGAGTACTAGAAATGCATATGTTCTCATCTTGGAAAATGTTATTAAAAATAAAAGGATATTAAAACTATACGGCTAGCTTTGTAAGATTAATATATTTAAAAATGACCCTTTTGGGGGGGTAGGCACAGAATTCTGAATTAAAGGACCCAGGCAGTGAAATACTTCACAAGAGGAAACATAATAGAAAGCAACTTCAGGAATGAAGCAAAATGACCTTTATGGTAATTGAACTCTAAAATCAGACTTCCACACCTTTATTTTTGGAAGACACAAGTAATGAAAGTGTTTTCCACACACTTTTCCCCCTGACAACATGTAAAATCACAAATATGTGTGTGTGTAAGCCTGCATAAAGTCTTGATAAGTAGGGGCCATTCTAATGAGAAGCAAAATAGAAGCAAGGCGGGATCGAGCAGGAATGTATGATTTTCCACAGGGTAGACTCCTCATACCATCACAACCTCTTTCTGTACCTTGTAAAACTAGGCCTATTGAGTTCATTATAAAGCACCTTTTCTTTTTTTGTTCCTAGTATCTCTTTAAAATGTATTCACTGCCATATTTTCCCTCTGCCTTTGACCAAAACTCAGATAATACAAAGCTCTTAAGTTGCTTTAAGTACAAAATGTAGATTTGATTAAAGCGAAACTGACAAACTCTGTTAGTTAGTCAACAATTTCATTTTCATTCGGAAGGGAAAGGTTGGGGGCACCAGCTTCTTTTCTCTTTCCTTCACACTCAGCAGCTATTTGGTCCGTGTTGTTTTTGTCTGGGACTGGGTCTTTTTGCAGAGAGAAAGGGTAAGGAGAACAGGAAACATCTTACCTTATTGGTGTCATCATAAAACATTTTAACTTTCTCTAATTCTAGAAAAAGTTTATGTTCTTTCTCTAATGAATAACCTCCAAGGATGCTGAGGAGACCCCATCCAATCTCTGGAAAGTACTCACCTGCAGGTCTTTGATCACAATAAATATATCCCCTCTCCCAATGCTGACTGACCCTTCTAAAGCCCTAGTAATCAAATTATGTAACTTTCATTGCTTTTTGCTTAATCTCGCTCTCCTCTACAGGTTTCTCTATTGAAAAGGACCTAAGAGGACCTCAGGCTGGCTCTCTGCCATGAGGGGCATATGTCTAGTGTACAGGAAAGATCTTTGGGGGTATTGGGGAGTAAAGTTGATATAATAAACAACTTCACCTTAGCTATATTTTCAGCCCATTTTTGCCCTTTTGAGTGTTCAGGTTTAAGTCCGAGATAAGTCCAGTGTGACACTTAACTGCTTATAAAGTTCTCAGAGAGTTGTTTTAAAGTTCTCTTGAGGTGATTAGGGAGTCATCAATCAATTGGGAGCAGGGCAATTGCACAGCTTATTCCAAAGAGTTCCTCTTTCATATCCCCTAGCTTTCAAACCTTTTATGGTTTTTTTTTTTAATGTTGGTGAAAGTTTTAAAGTCTTCTAGCCTACCTTTTCTACCATGAATCTCAAAACTCCCTTTGGTATTTGATGTCTCCTTCTACCAAATCTTATGTTGTAACATTCTAATCATCACATATACCATGTGGCAGACTGTGTATTCATTAAAATCAGCTAGAAAGTTATTATTAATGCTTCATTTATTGAGAATCCTTTCATATGTACTAATATAGGCTTAAGTTTTACCAAAGTGTATAATTGGGAGATATTATTTTATTTAACCCGATCTACCTGGTTATATAACCTGAACATCCCTGTTTTATCCACAGGTACTTTGACTATGTCATAATTTAATAGCTTAGAAGACCTTTATGCCTTTTAGTAACTATCTTCCTGTATCCCACCTCCACTGATAACTAAGGCTTTTGAATGACCAGCATAAGCAAGAATTTGTTATGAGTTAGTGTCAGAAATCTTGAATCTTAAACATCTCCATTTCTCCACTCAACACCTGTGGGATTTTATTGCCAGTAGTGCAAGATATAGCTTCTCTGGATTTTAATTTACTCACTTGTAAAATGTGGTCAGAAATATCACCCATATAGATTTGTCATGTTGATTAAATAATATGATGAACACTTAAGGACACTACAAGCTTAGAGCATTCATCAACTGTAAATTCTTATGACTACGGCTACTGCTAATATTACCACTACAGTTACTACTACTATACTTCAGTTATGGGAGGGATAGTAGAGAGATGCTTCCAGAAGTGGTCAGCTGTCTACTGGACAGATTGGAAGGGCAGATTGTTATAGAATATTGACAGGATCATGGATAGCCAAAAGCAGGATGAGGGCAATGAGCAGCCTGTTGAAAGAGAGGAAGCAGAAGAGAGTGTAAGAAGCATCAAAAAGGAAACAGGCAAGGATCTAAACCAAACATTTCCATGTGTTTGCTTCAGATTTGTCTTACCTGGAAGAAATACACTGACTTCAGTTTAGGTCTCAGTGTCTACTTTAAAGTGGGCCATATATGTATGCTTCCCATATTTCCTGCATAGGATGTCATTGCAATTCCTGTTAATGAGAAATTTCATATTGTAACAACCATGCTTACTTATATTCCAGGGCATTGTTGTTGTTGTTATTGTTCTGAATTGTGTATTTAGTGTATAGTTACAATCCATGTGCCAGAAAATATAAGTTTCAGGAAACTGGAGGCATAGCTATGTACAGATTAACAAGTAAGGGGTTCATAGCACAGCAAGGTATGATATATGAGTGATATATGTTAGATGGAATCCCTATTCCTGCTACCCTCAAGCCATTGAAAGTAGTTATTTCCTATTTCATAAGGAGGTGCTCATAAGGAAAGAACGTACTAAGAGAAGAAAGGAATGTTACAGGGATGAACTGATGCTGAATAAATTACTTTCATGAAGGTCTTATTTGCCACTAGCTAAAAAAGCAGATTTTTTTTCTGAACTCCCAAACTGTGGGTGGTTTCCAGGGGCTGACTGTCCAAGAGGTATTTTGCATATGACATGGCATTCTTTCCCTTATAAAATTAGGGATGGAAGAAACCAGACAACTAACTGACCCTCATGTCTAAGCCCTTCCCTCTGCAACTTATCATCTGTCCTAGTTACATCAAACCAAGTTGGCACTATTTCAATTTGGCCCTGCCCAATATGAGCCCAGTCTTTGGTCTAAGCATGGAAATCTATCAAAATTATCTTTACTTTTAGTAAAGAGTGGAGATGTTTGCAAAGAGATCTTGATTTTTTATAGAAGATAAAGCAACAGCACATTCATACTCACTTAGATAGTAGCCCTTTCTGTAACAATAATGAGCCTTCTTATTGGCAGTGTCAGAAGGATAATCAAGAAGGCTGTTAACATGCAAAAAGGAAGTTTTTAATTCCAAACAACACCTCTCCAGACATAAATATAGTGAACATTTATTGATTAGTACTAAAGGATGACATACACAATGTGGGGAACACCCAAGAGCCACAGAAAACTAAAAGTTAAATGCTGGGGTGTGGGGGAGATATGTTTCAGACTGCTGCGATACTCTCAGTGGAATCATCTTCCCCTCAAAAGACGTGACTAGTGTGTTCAGATTTAACAGAGCTTTTGTCCAACATGAAGAGACAAGCCCTTGGATTGCATTCATGCTAAAAATAATAATAGTAAAAGCATGTTATTATTATTTGTGTAGCATCTTTTATTTGACAAAATAGTTTCATATATAAGCTTATTTCTCATAAGAGTCTCCTTAGGTAGCGTCATTATGCCTATTTTTCAGATGGTGGTTTAACTGCCTTTTGTGAATCTGGCCATTGTAGAGATCAGATACGACTCTTCTTTATCAGTTAGGATAGCTGTCATTCTTTCTTATCTAATTATAAAATGGGTAATTGTTGCAAACACTAAAGAAATGGGCTGTTTTACCAATTTCCTAATAAGCACTTCTCTTTGAGAAAGGTAAGATGTCAGTTCATGTAAAACTTGAAAAATAGATTGTAACAGGTATAAGCTGTCCTCCCCTGCCTCTATGTTGTTCCTCTTACACTCATCTTCAATGTCCTTCTTTCCTCCCTCTTCAAACATCCTCAAAATTTTCCTCCACAAAGTCTGTTCAGTCTAACTTCCTGTACTTCTTGTTTTCCCTTGTTTCAGGAATCCTGTAAGTCTAAGGCCTATGTGGTTTCAGAGCTTATGGCTGCTGGTTTTTCTTTCATAGTTATTCCACCATCTGCATTGCCTTTCCCTTCCCCTTTTCCTGCATCTATCATTTTTATTTGTGCATTCAATGTCTTCCAGTTTCTTGAGGATTGAATCTGTTGTTTTATTTTTCTTAATAGATGACTATTTTGTCAGGAAAAAAATAATCACACTTTACTGGGCTTTTTGCAAGAGTCAGAATGTCATTCTCATTCTACTCTTTAAATTTGTACCTAGTGATCATTGCTTTTGGCTAGATGTGAATAAACAGAATCACGAAGGAGAGACACAAGACTGTTGGAAAGGAAGAGGAGCTCTAGGACATAAGCCAGTCACCTAGAAAATGCTGCCAGTTAACCCCCTCCTGTAAATGATCACATTCTCAAAAGATGTTTATTTCTGAGTCTATACAACTTTGTTTATAAGCCCCAGTCCCTAAGCATCATCCAACAACACAGCATTTTGAAAACTTCCTGGCCAGCACCATGGAAATGGATGCCAATACTGGCTCTCATTTTCAATTGATTAAATCCTGACCCACCGCCAAGCTACTTTAGGAAAGAGAACAATATGGCACATATAAATTAAAAAGTCCAGTCACCATGTCCTTGAAAATGCCCCCTTTATTCCAGTTTTGGTGCATTAAAAAAGCAGAATACTGGGCTTTGGAACCTGGTCTAGGTTCCTCCAGGTCACTCATTGGTCACATGACCATGAGATGCTTCATTTTTCTGAGCCTCTCTCTCTCTAAAGTGAAAAATATATATGTCTGTTGTGGTTTCCTCACTCAGTTGTTATGGTGGGGAACCGACATGACTTGGCTAATATATGAGAAAGTTAAAAAGTTGATGCATATTGATTTAATACTATTCTCTTTTTGATTCTTTTGTCCTTTATGGTATAAGAATTTCTGATCACATTCTCTTTTGTGTTAAGTTACACCAAAACAAAATGTTTAGAAGGATTATCAATAATTGAAGCCACCTGTATTTAGTTCTTTACATATAAAGAATCCTTTGTAAATGTCCATATTCCAGGCTCCACTTTGGCCCAAACTCAGATTTGTAAATTATTGTTTTTCCAACAAGGACTAGCCATAAATAATGGTAAATGTTTGGACTGTATTCCTGACATTTATCAGAACAGATGATATTGGATAAAAAGGGTAAATGCAGCTACTCTGTCATAGATTATGCAAAATTCATATACAACAGAGTTCAATAATCATTAGCTGGTAGAATTTAGGGAAAATGTGTTTTTAGAAGTGCTTGCCATTTAGACAAAATTTTCATGAACTATATAACAGATTTCCAAAATTCAATACAGATAATATATACTCAGAAGTCAGCAATATACAAGTAGCAGTATTATTGAACATAATTATATTTCTTCAATAATTATAAGCAATAAAATACAGTAACCAGAAATATATATTTCTCTAGGCATGCACACAATTCTTTTAATAATATTAAGATACTTATTTTTAAGATTTGAGGCTAGCACAAGCAAAAATCAGCACAAAGAATTTTTCACATGACACAGACACAATCACTGATGGGCTTCCCACTCTTCTACACCTGGTTTTACTCAGAGAACCTAGTTCAACTAAAGAAAAGATATTTATTAAGGGAGAGAAGTATATTCTGGGCAGCCAAGAAAGCTCATATCAGGGTGCCATCATTTTGGAAACACCAGGCTGGGAATCAGACCTTGTGTGAGAAATGAACCATTCTCTTTTAGGCAGTGCTCTTGTGCAATTCTTTCTCCTCTGGAAGGCAGACTTCTTGTGACCAGTAGTTTACTAAGGGGTGACATGTATGTGTTTGAGGGTGAGGCAGGAAGCTGTCCCACTTGCTGAGGGTTTCCTCTGTACCTCTAGTTCCTGGAGACACACACAATGTAGTATAACTTTAAAATACAAGATTAAATAATGGAGAATGCATTTCTATGACAAATTTTGTTCAAGTGGCAAGCACCAGCAAAAAGAATCTTACTGAAAACTCTCCTACAGCAAAAGTAAAAACAAAGTACAAAGACTTGCTGACAGTTTTGTAGAATGGAGCCTCACATATTGATATATTCTCCAAGGGCACAAGCTAAATAGGTGTTTCCTCCACTGTCCCTGGCAGGTGACCAACTGCAGGTGAGAAGATCCACCATCTTGTTTGAGGCAGATAAATTAATACAAATGAATTAACACAGCATTCAGTTTGGCAAATATAGATTCTAATTCAATAAAGATTACTTATCAAAAGCTGTTCAACAAAAATCAGTTGAGCAACAGTCATGTGCTAGGCTTGATGTTAGCTGTTGAGTTAAAACGTGATTCACATCAAACATGAGCAGGCATTTGAGAGATAATTTTGGTATGTATTTGGTGTAATAGCAACAACAAAAACTGGTACAGCACTAAGAAAAACAGTATGGAGGTTCCTTAAAAAACTGAGAATAGAGTTTCCATATGACCCAGTAACCCCTCTTCTGGGTATCTACCTGAAAATTTTGAAAACATTTAGTCACAAAGATATAGGCACTCCTATGCTCATTGCAGCGTGATTTGTGGTGGCCAAAGCATGGAAACAACTGATGTGTCTCTTGTTAGATGATTGGATAAAGATGTGGTACTTATACACAACAAAATACTACTCAGCCATAAGAAAAGATAAAATACTACCATTTGTGACAATATGGATAGATCTTGAGAATATTGTGCTAAGTGAAATATGCCAAAGGGAAGTCAAGAACTATATGATTTAACCCATAGGTGGGATATAAAACTGCAAGAAACAAGTGAACAAACAAGACAAACAGACAAAAACTCACAAAGACAACAGTATGGCTGTTACCAGAGAGAAAGGTAGAGGTGGGAGTAGTAAAGGGTAGAGGAGGTCAAGTGTATGGTGATGGGAGGAGATTTGACTTTTGATAAAGGGCACACAATGAAATACACAATTGATTTGTTATAGAATTGTACACTTGAAACCTATATAATCATATTAACCAATGTCACTTCAATAAATTTAATTTTTAAAAAAAGAAAAATAGGAGGGTTTCTTACTTTATACATGGCCAAAATTATGTCACAATAGAAGCAATTCTTAGTTACTTCAAACCCAGGTACAGTTAAATGAGTAACTTAGAAGTGACAGGAAACATATATGCCCATGTCTCCCCAGAGACACTTTTCTGCCTTGCGCTTTCTGCTTTCTACATCCCTCCATTCCTCTTGTTTATTTCCCCCAACTGAATTCATGTTCCTGTTTGGTTGCTTTGCAGATGAGTGTGACATCATGAATTGAGGATAATAACTTCAGGTGGAGAATAAGCTGTAAGAAAATCAGCTAATAGTTGCATTTAAATGTCCTCAGTAGTAAAGAGCAGGAAGAGGAAACCTAGACAATATATAATCTAGGAGCTGAATTATTTCCAAATGGAATAATTTTCAGAGTTCCACAGAGTGACAATTGCTCTTAAATCTTATGAAAGGAAAAGCTTATTTCAGCTTCTGTGTATATATATGACTTTTTATTTTTTATTTTTGTTTTTGCTCCCCAAAGCTAGAATTGTTCTGATAATCAGCACAGAGAATGGTTGTCCTGCTGGGACTAAATTATAAATAAGAGGAACATTCAGTACCCTTAAAGGATTTTACCTGTGGTAATAGTGCTTTCCATTTTTAATGCACTCCACTTTTATTATAGGATTATTGCTTTTATCCCCTCTTCTAAATGTGTGGTTTTGTCAGCATAATATCTCATATAAATAAATAACATTAAATAGGATTACAGTGATTATTAAATATTGCAGTGAGTTCTTGTACATCACAGTACCAATGTATAGTATGTATCCAAAAGATAGGGGCAATATTTTGTTTTAAGCCAGAGACATTACTTTCTTTTCTTGTATTTATTTATTTTTGCTTATTTATATATATATATTTATATGATAAAAATAAGAATATGCTGAATCTATTAATAACTCTTTGAACAATTGGTATGTTTTCCTGGGATGTTGGGAAACCTTATAACAGGCGACTGTTAAAGCCCTGACATAAATTGACCTGAGCATGCAGACTTACATGCTTTTTTACAGATGTATAAAAACTAACACAAGAAGGACAAGTGAATTACTATATTAAAAGCAAATATTGCCCTGGCCATTGTGGCTTACTTGGTTGGACCATCATCCAGTAAAACAAAGGTCACTTGTTTAATACCTGGTCAGGATACAGGCTTAGGCTGTAGGTTCGGTCCCCAGTAGGGGTACATATGGGAGGTAACTGATTGATGTTTCTCTCTCACATCAATGTTTCTCTCTTTCTCCCTCCTCCGCTCTCTAAAATCAGTAGGCATGTCATCAGGAGAGGATTAAAATAAAATAAAATAAAATAAAATAAAATAAAATAAAATAAAATAAAATAAAATAAAATAAAATAAAATAAAATAGTAAAGTAAAGTAAAATAAAAAGTTAACCAAGTATTAGTACAAAAAACCTGGAATATCTTGCATCTAGAGTGATGCTATATACTTACAAAGCTCAGTATGTTATCTGAATCAATAAGCATTGGCTGATAACAAGCTACACGGATATTAGCCACATGCTAACCATACAAAACTTTCTACTGGAGTATAACAATTCGGTATTTACAGATCTAATATTGTTCGACTTCTCTTTTATCAGGGACCATGTTCCCTTGCAGGTTGGTTCATGATCATTCAAGTGTTCTTTGATGTGCAATCTAAGCGTACACAACTGCAAGCCCTGATACCATTACCACCTTTCCTTTCAATTCATCTAACTCTATGTCTTCTGTTCCATGTGAACTAACTTGTGGGTGCATATGTCACAAACATGACTGTGAACAAATGAAGAGTATGAGTACACAAGGGTCCTGTTCATTCCAAAGTCCCTCCTTGGTGGCCATTGGTGGTTTCCCCATTTAATTACAAGCACTGTTCTTGGCTGTCTTTCTCAGCAGGTTCTCTAGGATGTGTTCCATAAGAATTGCTTCACTGGGGCCAGTTCCACGTGTTTGGGCTCATATTCTGTTCTTCATGGGATTTCTTTACAGAGTCCAGTCTTTAAGCTTCATATCTGCTGCAAAGATCCTCTTCTTTTAATAATGGTTTGTATATGTGTTGCCCATGAAATGTTTTAACTTTCTTGTGAACTACATTTATTTTCACTGTAACTGTTAACTTAATCCTTAAATTCCTTGTGCCTAAAATGCATGAAGTAACGTAATTTTTTTAAATTTCAAATATTTGTTTTGAGGACTTTAAAATGTGCATCCAACCCTAACATTAGAGAAGCAGGTGGAAACATTTACTTTCTCTCTAATCCAAATATTTCCTAGTTATAGATAATGCTGTTCTTTAATGCACCACATTCTCTCAAGATAACGCCCCCATCTCTGTAGAGCAATTAATGCCTAAAAAAGGAAATATTTCCCTAGGGATATCCATCATGCATACTTCCAAGGAAAAGATAATTCTTAAAGACTTCAAATCAATTAGCTCTAATATTAAAACTCAGCACCTTCTAAGTCTGGTTGCTCTTAAAATCTATAGTCTGCAGGGTGTCTTTTACCTCTTTATGCATATGCTTATATATAATTCAAGTACTTAAAGGTTACATAATTTCACCTTTGTGCATTCCCTCAATTTAGTTTTATTCAGTTGTGTAGAACAATCCTACCATTTATTTTAGCTTTCTCCTGTTTATTAATTATGGGAATAAAATTAATTGGTATGTAGATTCAAGACTGGAATAATGGAGGTAGGAATAAAAGATGTAAATATAGGGAGGTGAGGAAGAAGGGTTGACTCATTATTACTAGTGATGTTTTAATCCTCTCAAGATGAAAATTTTGCAATGTCACCCACAATCTTTTTCAAAACTTGGGAAGACTATTATTTTGCCTTGATAATATTTGTGCTTCAGTCCAAACATCTAAAAATAATGAAAAGCCTAAAAAAATAGAAAATACAGTGACATCCTGTGTGATTTTTTCCATTGTTTTCTGGTTTAATAGATAAATAACATTTTTGTAACTTACAGATTCCCCACCTACAGACACACGCTGGATTTTTTCCAACCACAATAAAATGACTAAAGCGTTTAAACATAGACTTTTTTCCCCAGACATTGTCTTGGATGTTACTACTTGATATTAATCCTTATAAATTATGGAAATACACCATATATGGCTATGTTGGTACCTGATGAACTAACTGGATTTTGTATGTTTAATTTGTTATTACTGAGGAAAAAATTCTGCAACATGCAAATAAATTTCATCTTTTTCTGCAAAAATCTTTTGATTGAAAATTGATAAAAATAAAAAAACAAGTAAACAAAACCTTTGTTACCAACTGTAGTGATAAATACCTTTGTTTCAGTACCTCATCTGCTTTTTTATTCTTGTTTATTCTATTACAGTTTTCCCAATATTTCTCCCTTTGCCCTCCTCTGCCCAGCCCACCCTATTTCTAACCTCATAGAGGCTGTTGTTTTAAGTAGTTTAAGAGATGAAGAAAGGCTATTAGTTCAGCATCTAGTAAATGTTCAGGAGACGTGTTTTTGAATTAGTTATTGAAATTATAGCACATGAATTGAGGATGCATATTTCATGTAGACCAGTATTTCAAGCATAAAAAAGCATAATGAAATATTTTAAATAAACAAATAATACAATAGTATTGATTTAAGTCAGAGAACCTTTAATACATAGAAAAACATACATTTTTTAAACATCATTTCTTTTACATTCCTAGTTCTTAACAGCTCCTAACATTTGTTTTGCCTTCTATTAGCTATATTCTAGTAATAGGAGCCCCAAGATAATAGTGAAAGCAAAAAAAAGAAAGAAGTAGAAGCTAGACAATGCTAATCATATTCCAATACAAACTACATGTCTTTCAAATTCTAACACATGGACCAAGTATGGAAACTCTTGAAAGGGAACTTTAAAGGCAGTGAGATAGGGGAAAATGCAGATAAGAGCCAGAGAAGGATCTTAAACTTGGAAGGAATTTTGGTGGTCATCTGGGGCTTTTCTTCTATCCCATGGTCGAACACTTTATACAAACCTTTGGCAGGCTGTCATCAAGGCTCTTCTGGAGAGACAGGCAGAGAGAAAGAGAGAGACAAAAAGAGACAGAGAGACAGAATGAGACAGAGACAGAGACAGGAAGAGTGCATTGCACATGTATGTAATACAAAATAAGGATATACTTCTACATTCTGAAAAAGATTCTGCAAGAGAGCAGTAATTCATTTCTATCTGAGACTGAATCTACAAGCCAAAAGTACTTTTGGAGCTAATATTTTCTATTTTATAGACAAGAATGCCCATTCTCTATCCTCAAATACATTCTACATTAATATTCTACTTCTTTCCATTTCTTCTTTATATTAAGATGGGGGTGAGTTTTGTTTTGTTTTGTTTTGCTTTGCTTTTGTCTGTGACTGGTCAGAGGTTACAGAGCAAATCAGTTTAGAAGCCAGGATGAGAACGGAAAATCAGGAGTCCTTATCCAGAGCTGTGTTAGTCAACAATAGGGTGAGATGGAGGTAGGATTGATAGGAACAACAGTTTGGCTGGTGTAACAGGTCACACATGAATGCACATTTGATATACAGATAAGGTCCTCTGTCCTGCTTGTCTCTTTCTGAAATTATCAAGTGCTTTGATGACCTCTTGGGGAACAGTGAACAATTCTTAGTGTTCAAACAATGAATAACAGCACTTATTAACATCAGAAGGACTCAGGAAATACAAGGAAACATATTATCATCATATGTCATCATAAAACTCCAGAAATAATTTACCTGATTCTGAGACATTATTTACACCCAAAGTGCTGCTTCTGTGAAAAAGTAAATAAATTAAACAACAAAAAAGTTACTTTATTGTAGCTAAGACTTTTAAGTCAAATAGCAAACCAAAATTTCTGAATATTTTTTCACGTCAATAGAATTTCCTATCACCTCTTCAGAGCAGATATCTGTACATAGAGGATGCATCATTTGTATGTGTCCTGCATCTGTGGAGGCCACAGTCATGCAGAAAATGATGGATTAGCCAGGAGATGAATAGTTATTCCTGTCTGAATCAAAACAAAACAAAGACAAGAAAACACCATAACCAATAGAAATATAAAACTTCAATGCAGTTCAAGGTCTTGCTTCATCTAGAAAATACATCTCCTCATTAGCCAGTTGGCCATCATACGACAAATTGAAGGAGGTGTAGTGAACTGTTACCACTGTAGCCATTATTAAACTTGTTAGCTTGGGAATAATCATTCAATGACTGCAATTAAATTATTACAGATGGCCTTTGTAGCAAATAACAGGACTCATCTTTCCTAGTCAAAGAATGGCAATTCAAATTCTTGAAGTTGTAGGATTTAGTTTTCATTTTCTAGTGTTATTTTTGCCTTTTCCAAATAATTAGTGGCAATGGGACTCATGATATGTGCGTGCGTACACAAATGCAATACCAGACAAGGGTTATTAACACATGCATGGTTCCTGCATGTATTTTTGTTATATTCATGTCTGTTTGTCTGTGGATCTGCAATTCATAATACATGTACATGAATGGTCAGTGCTCTCAAAGACAAAGAAAGGGTTTCAGTAACTCCTCTCGTCTTTACATTCCTCTCCTTTCATTCTGCCTGCTTTTCTAAAATCCAAACTCGGTTTCATCACTGATTTTTTTTTTTACTTTTCACAACTGCATCTCACCATGTTTTTTTTTTCTTTCCCATATTCAATTCAGAAAGAATATATAGAAAAATATTCCACTGTACTTTCTTAACTTCTAGCTGCCCTTCTCTGTAGCAAAAAGGAGCCCAAGAATGAGTGTGCATGACTGAATTGCTCCTCCCACAAAACAGTAATAAAAGTCCAGCTTCTTTTTAAGACTAAGTGCAACTTGGCTCATTATCTCTCAGCAAATTGTACTTTATGTTCAGTCCACAAAGCAGATTATACCTCTGTGGTATAAAATGGGAGGTTTAAATTAAAATGTCTCCATTTGTTTCCTACTGTTAATAAAGTGAAATGTTCCTTCATAATAATCCTAGAACATCTGGCTCCAATTGTTTTCTAACATAATCCAGTTTTTTTTGTTTTTGTTGTTGTTATTTTCTACTTGAAGAAATCCAAAATACGAAACAAACTAACTGGAAGTAAGCAAATCTAGAGTATTTTAAGTTTTGGCAAACAGGGAACATATTCAACTTCTCTGAGATAAGAAGTACAGTTAAGTTAGGTATTACAGAGTAATTTTTAAACTGAAAAACATATTATGGTAGTAATTGCATAATATCTTGTTTGCATACTGAAAATAAGCTATATCTTATCAGAAAGGCTGAATTCTGTTTCTTTGGCTTAAGTCTTGAGTCAATTCCCTTCTTGGTCATCAGCTCTTTACAGTGGGACCATGAGACATAATTTATCTCATTATAAAATCCTAGGTTTCTATCTATTTAAGGTTTTGAGGAATCACTCCTAAAATGTTAGTTAAGAAATGAGTCTATGGTGTATGTGATTTTATTCTCTAATTTTACATATAAAGTAATTGAAATCTAGAGAAGTAAATAGGCTTTGTCACAGTCCTAGAGCCAGTAACTAAAATAGTCTGCACTGCGCTTTAAATTTTCCTGACTTTAACTTATGGTATTGTTACTATTTATTATTGAGTTGGCCAAAACGTCTGCTATTTTTTTCCCTAAAATAAAAGGCACATTTTCCATTTTCACCACTAACTTTATGGATTTGGACATTTTCAATATGTTGGCCATCTTCCACTATTGGCTCTGTGGGAAGAGGCCAGGGGTGCTGCTACACATCTTCCAATGCATAAGGCAGCCCACAGCAAAGAGTTATTTGGCCAAGATGTCAGTAGTACCAAGAAGCTTCACAAACCACTTTTGACACATTCCATCAGTCACGGCACCTTCTTCATACACTGCACAAGTCTTTTTTTGTGTGTTTCAGTCACAATCTTACTTTAACTTTACTAAATTACTCCTTATTTGCTTTCATCTTCAATATTAAAATGGATGCACAAAAATTCATCAATTTTGATGTTTTTTTAATGCACACTGATATGACAGCTGTCACAATACAATGTAACAAAATTGTTTTGAATCAAGTTAAAGACAACTAAGAATACCTAGAGCTACCATAGAGAAAAGTATTAAACAAACTGTTTGGCCAACCCAATATATATATATATATAACTATTCAAGTGAATTGTTGGATGGGTATGGAAGGGGTTGGTTTAACATGTTAAGATGTTACTTAACATCCTCTGTAAAGTGACATTCTGTGTTCACAGCTCAAACGGGAAGCCCTCATAAAAGTCACAGCTGGAAGGTTTTCTGTGTAACCTTCCAACATATGTTAAACAATAAAGCTTCTGCCGTAAGTCCAAGTTATACAGGGTCAAGCAATTACAGTGCCCATGTGCTTCTTGAAATACATTACCTTGGGCCTAATGGAGAGCAACTTAGCCAATGTTTTATTTCATGATTAGTCCGTGTTGGCTGCTGAAGAGCCAAGGCTGCTGTTGATGGCACTAGACCCATCTGCGGTACTCCCGAAGTCATTCTGACAAGCTCAACTGCTAAGACCATTGCACTCCAGATCTTAAATGCAATGAAGATTCTTTGCCAGTCCATCTTACCCTGCAATTGCAATTTTGGGCAACCTTACTTGAGTTGCATAGGGCAGAAGGATATTAATTCTGTGGCCATTCAGGAAAATGAGATGCTAACATGAAGGGAATTCGCCCTTTTACTCAGTGATAATCCTCTACCATTCTATCACCTCGATTAAGGTGATAATTTTCATCACATTAAAGATCTTGTATGACTAAAATGTTCCTTAGTAAATAACTGACTAATTGTGTGTTATTAGGATGTTTCATACAAGACTCTGGCCTGGATATGGGTCTTGCTTTAGAAAACTCAATATAAAAAAAGTATCTACAAGTAAATACATTGGATATCTGGGTTTGTGTTGGAAGGGTTGATTGTTCAAATTTTAGAATTCATTGCTTTAAAAATGATTCAATACAGAGATTCTTTAAATAGAGTGCCCCATGGGAATATATATGTACTTTCATTTATTAAAAATCCTGTAAATACAGTTGTTTAGGAAGCAACCCATTGTGCAGAGTAAAGTATATGTGTACCGTGTTTGGGCAGTTTCCTTGGATTACACATTGAGAGAATCAAACCTGGGCAAACTTTCACAACTACAAGTCTGTTTGTGATCCTGACCAAGGGGTCAAGCAAAGAGCCATGTGCTCTTTAAAGAAAAAAAAAGTTTATACCAGTTGCCCAGTAGTATTTATTAATAGTGCCCCTCTTCATTCTCAAAACCAACCTGTTTGGATGATAAATTATACACGATCGCCTTATTGATAGGGTTGCTGTACTATGCAATAAGCTCAGTGTTAGCTTGAATGTAGAGTGACATTACACAAATAAAATTTAGCTAGGACTCAGAGTAGTGCTATTAGGACATTCACTCATTAGTTCATGTGTATTATTCAAACTTAAGCACATATTTATTGAACTCTGTGTATTAGTAAGTATTTTTGAGCAGTTTACTGAGCATTCTATGTGGGGTGCCAGAAATTCAAATAAGAGTTGTAGATGGGGAAAATATATAATATGTGCATTGCATATATCATTTAATATTTTATAAGAGAAGTCTCAAATCACATTGTATAAATAAGGAAACTGGCTTGCAGAGGTTATTCTTGCTAATTCTCACACAGCGCATATGTGGAAAGTTAAACTTTATAGCCACTCATTATTAAAATGTCTCACTTCTCCCTTTGTCATTTTACCTCTTATGCAGAACTGAGAGATATATTAAAGAACTTCGTGCTTAGTGTATGGGAGGGAATAGACAGGCAATGATGAAAAAGGTAGAGCCCTCCTAACCATAGTAGCTTTCTGAGCTGCTAGATCCATCCACTGGGAGAACTGGTCTAGGCCCTCCCAGGGGAATGGTGACCCATGCAGATACACTCACAGGAGCAGCATGGCTATCAGGCTCACAGAGTGATCTGATGTTACACAGATTCTTCCATCTGGTGGGACTGCCATTGTATTTACTATTCAAACCCCAAGAAAAGTTGCGTTCTTTTCTTTACTCCGTACAAGTTTCTATCCTCTCACCCACCCTGTCCTTTATCTTCAAAAATATATTTTTAACCTGTGTAACAATTTCTAAAGTTATAAGATTAAAGTCCAAGAGAAACAAAGAAAAAATGAAAGAAATAAAATGGAAAAAGGAGAAAAGACATGAGGAACTTTAGAAATCCTGAAACACACACAAAGTAACGAGGTCAAATAAAAAATGGAGTGATTCTACAATTGTCATGTTTTTTGAAAAAGTGATGCTTTTTTTCCCTTGTGTACCCACAAATTTCAGGGTCCTAAGGATGTTAGAGAAGCACCCTGAGCCTCCAGGCTCCCATGTGTCAACAGCAGCATGTAAAGAAGTTGGTGGGCCTCCCCTTCCAAACCTCCATCCACCCCCCTGAGTTCCTCAGATGTAGCTAAGAACCAAAAAAGGAAACACACTGTCATGCCTTAAACAAAGCGGTGGGTATGGATTTTGCCAAATCTTGGAATTATAGGAAGGAAAAGTTTTTGGCTTGCCAGGCAGGAGAGGTGTTCATAGCTGACATGACTACTCTGCTTTCCAAAAGGAGTTTCCTTGATAAACAAATGTAAGAAGGGGTGGTTATGTCTTATTTACCACAAAGGAAAATTTGAGTGGCCATTCTTATTAGTCTAGGTATAGTAAGAAAATATCAGAAAAAGGATGTATTAGTTAGGGTTAAAGTTATTTGTGTATTATGGGCAGCCCAGTGAAAGTGGCTTAAACAAATGAGGTCTTTTAGGGTTTTTTTCATGTAAAATGGAGCAGAAGAGATACTCAGGACTGAAATTATATGAGAACTGCTCTGGGCCTGTTTTTTTTTTGTTTGTTTGTTTTTGTTTGTTTGTTTGTTTGTTTGTTGCCATCTTTAATGTATCTTCCATCCCCAAGGTTCAATAAAGTTGTGGAGCTCCAATATGATGTTTCTTCGGAAGGCATCCTTGGAGCCTCTGACTACTGACTTTTATTTGCATCTCATGGGCCACTCCATCCACAAGGGAAGCTACAAAATGAAGGCTCTTAGCTGGGCTCACTGCCAATGATATAGATATTCTCCTACGAAGGGAAAGAGGAAGACTAGATACTGGGCAGAACACAAACAGATACTGTGTTCTTGTTATTGAAATGCACATAATGAGTGGAGAGCAGAAGGTTCCTAACCTAATGAAAACAGTTCACCAAGGGAGCTGCTGCTCTAGAGATAGTATCCCCGCCAACCTGACTCTGGGGTTGGGGTTCCCAGGGGACAAGGATGGATTCCCAGGGATCAGGGATAGTGCCTCTCCCACCGCCTTGCAACTAAGGGGCTTCTTTATAAATTCTGACTGCTGCTTCTTTTCTTTCAGTTGATAAGAAAAAAAAGGCGGTGGGGGTGGGGGGGTCGGTTAGTTCTTCTTGGCTTAAGGGAAACACCAGTAGAAGCATGTCAGGGAATATGTGCTCAGAGACATTGTGGGGATAGAGAAAAAATTCCTTGCTATGCTAATTCTACTGCTTCAACACGCATCCCTTAATAGAGGGTAAGTAATAGATCCCGCTTGCATGGTGGTGGCAACAGCCACCCATAAAAGCCGTTTCTCCTTCTCTAACTTCCATTCCAATTTGTTAACAAAAAGGAATGGATCTCCTCAAAGTTCACTTACAGTGTTGACCTTTCATTTTTTATTTCTACTTAAACGAGTACTTATTCTGGACACAGGGAGTATAGACACTCAAATATACAGCTCCTCAGTATGCATGGTGGGCACCCGCTCTTGCTGATGCATTGCATATGTTCTTAGTTTTGAATCTCTGTTTAGAGGCACTTTCCTTCCCAACCTTACACTGATCTTATTATAGTTCTCTCTAGGATGGGGTATGTGTCAAATAAAGCATGTAAAGTACTTGGCAAATGCATGCCTCCCAGGAAAGGAACACCCAGTAAATGTTGGTTATTATTACTGTTAACATCAGCGTTGTTACCTTCTTGCTCCTTGCTAACATCAATGCTTATTCAATTTGTATGCTTTTTCTCACAGTCAGACAAAAATAATTGTATACACTTATTCTCGCCACGTTTCTTCTCTCTGAGTGTCCTCTTTCATTCCTTTCTCTGTACTATGCTTCCGTGCTTGCCTCCAACCTCCCCTCTGCATGAAATGCCAATCTTTTTAGGCTGTCTCGGGGAACTTCTGAACTGATGCAATCAAATCTAGATGGATGGTATACATACAAGTAGCTGATCAATAGTTCACTTCCAATATGCTCATCTTCCATTATTGGGCCCACCAGAAATAACAATGAAAGTTTTCTATTTATGGAACACCTTCTGTCATGTGTTTTGCAATGTGGAAACACATCCCATAGTTATCAGATCCTCAGATTTCTTTTACTCATGGTTTCAGTTCAGGTGTTGTGGCCTCTGAGTGATTTTGTTGCCTGACTTTTTTGCCCTCTCCCACAATTCTTGGCTTGTGAGTGGCATAATAAATTCTAGTCTCATCATCATTAACTTTTGATTGGAAATCCACAGCCAGGTGAAGAGTAGAATGGGAACCCATGTCTTATCATTAAAGCATGCTGGATCTCTAATAACTCATTAGCATACCATATACAAGCATCCTGCTTTTAATTAGTTACGTGGTGTGATAATTAAGTAGTATTTCTTTTCAGTTTCCCCTTGTGTGGGAAAAAAGGGAGAGGGAAGAGGTTGGCTAACAATGGAAAGGGGTGTGAAAGCTAAGTACAAAGTTTTAAGTAATTGTCACTCTGGAGACAAAACAACTAACAGACTCTCAAGGGGAGGAAAAATACTTCCCTTATGTTAAAAAATCAAGAGACCAATTCCGCTCCCCATTCTTGCTGATAATTATCTGAAGGAAATGCTTTCTAAACATTTAGGTCAAAGATAAAAATATATGTTATCTTTGATTTTGATGCGAGAGCACAACGTATGTTACAGCACTAGCCCCGGATGGGGGGAGATGGACAAGGGGAAGGCATGTGCCAAAGTCAGGGGCTGGCTAAAGAACCCTAGTGGGACCTGACTGTTCGCACAGAAACATTTCAGGAAGCCTGAAGTTGAGCCCCAAAGAACGACCAAGATGTCTACCTTGTTGAATAGAATATTTCCCCTCAGCTGTGTGAAAGATGATGCACCGCTCAACTGTCTCTGACAGTTGTCATGACACTGGTGTGAGGCAAGGCACTGTGGGGAGAAATTTCTCCTCTTAAGAGCTTCATCATCCTGGAAAAATTATTTAGATTATTATGACCGGAACAGCAGGATGTATAAACTAAATCCATATTCTAGTAGACTATAAACTAGAGTTTCTTCTTATGAGGAAGCAGATGGTAGGGCTACGAGTCCTCTATATGTGGATGTGAAAATTACCATATCATCAAAAGGACAGTTGTAAACCCGTTATCATAGAAAGCACCAAATGCAGTTCCACATTGAAACTTAGTAGAAATATATCCCTGTAATTTTTGGAAATCATATCTACCTCAAACAAGTGCCAAGGTCCCAATTAAAAAATAACTTCCAACATGAACTTTAGTCTTTTTCTAGGTCATTCTTCCTTAGAAAGAATAAAATAGAAAGATCTGGTTTTCAGTCAAACATATGCAACATTATAAATCTGTTTAAAATAGGAGACTAATCTCTAACAACCCCCCTTCAACTGCAAACCAATGTATAGGGAAGCATCAATACACATGCCATACATGGACATTAGAGCACAGTTGTGAAATAACTAAGTAGAGTATTGAAAAAAAAAGAGGACTCTAAAATAGAGGCTTGGAAAATAAGTGGATTTAATTAAATAAAATAGGGCTAATGAGTTTAGTATTATTTACCCATCCTCACCACCATCTTCTCTTCTCTAAATCTTCTTTACCCTTGTCCTCTCTTGCTCTCCTGTTATTTACACAAAAGGAGAAATAGTGAACAATCTTCCTTAACTCCTATGAGCCTCCCAGAGAATCTGACCTCAGTAGCTGAGCTGTGCCAACATTCAACATGGCTTCATAGAGCCAGGGTTTTGTGTCGTGAATGCCATCCCCTTCCAGTGTATGGGAAATATCACAAGGCATTTATTTCATTGCCCAAACTTGGCAGGCAGTCAGTTCCAGATAACTCTTTATCTTGGCCCAAAATTAAGTCCAGATTAAAATGTAATCTGAAAGAAGAACAATGGAGAACTTTCTTATCTCTTCATCTCCAAAAAGTGAATTCTTAGGGTTCTGTGAGATAAACAGGAAGGGGCCAGGAAGACAGCAGAATATGCTGAGCATCTTCCACTTTAATTTGCTGAGCAGCTATACCCCACTAGCATTCTGCAGAACTAGCAGATGACATAATAATAAAAGGTGGTGTTTCCCTTTAATGAGACAAGCAGGTGGTAACAGCCAAGTGTAAGCTAGGCAACTTGCATTGCCATCCTGCCTGGGAGCAACATTCCATTTTCAGAGGTATCCTCTCAGAAGTGATCTGGACTTTCCTCTATAGTTGTGTCTGGTTCTCCTAAGCAATTGAGAATGACCCATTCCCATCTGAGTAAAGAAGCCATAGATAACTCCCTTTCACTTTTAGTAACAATATTAACCTTAAAACCATCCTGCTATATTTCCTTAGAAATCAAGGAAGGCAACAAAAACAATACATTTAATATGTAGACAAATAAGAGTGGATAAAGGTATTAATTGTTTGGAGTGAGTCTTATAAGTAAAAGGTCATATTTCTAGAACTCTGTACTTTAAAACATAAAACTATTTGATCTAAAACTGTTGATCTAATGAGAGGTAATATAAAGTTGTAATCTTGATATGTGCTTCACAAAGTCATGCTTTACTCCATAGAAGTGAAGCTAAAGATACTTAAACATGATATTCAGTATACAGTTTCTTACCAAATATATGCAACTATAACAGTATTCATTCTTTTATGTGGTAGATTAATCAATTCCTATAAATGAGAGCTTGCATAGTCCATCATGGTCACCTTCTCATCTTGTCCTGATCACATTGTTATCCTTGTTATTCATAAATTAAACAAGAGGCTTTACACCAACATCTTTTTTTCTTCCCCTCCTAGGGTTACCTCCTCCCTGACTATTAAAGAGCAGGCACGTTTCCCCAGTGACAAAGGGCAGAGTGACAGAGCACAACCCATAGAATATCTCTCTAACCAAACCATGACTTCAGAAGCCTGGGGCTTTTACTTACTGAGCACCCAGCAAACCAGGGTCTGTGAGTGCATCCGAACCTCAATCCCTGTGCCTACCTAATAAGGGACATAGAAGATGATGCCAATCAGGCAAAGTTCAAGTTATGGATCTTGCTCTGATTTTGATGATTTCAGGCTTCCTCAGTAAATTTTCTTTTCTTGTCTCCTCTTAAGCACATGGTAATATCCTTTGGAACTCTTTCTCTGTTCCTTAGCAAAATGTGCTAAGTGATTTATGACCAGAAATTTACTGCATTCTTTTCTGTGCAATGGTAGCTTTTTTGATACAATAGTCTAAGCCAGTTTTAGTAGCTCCACATTATTGCACCAAAAAGTGACTGCCACTCAGAGTGAATAAAGAGTCACATGTCTTCAGCCCATAATTCTAGACTCCCAGGGAGGACCTTGAATATTTTGTTGAGTCAGAGCGGTAAAACATCAACATAAAAAAGATGCACTTATGGGAGGATGAAAGGCAACCTCAACAGGGAGCTAAGGAGGAATTTTTTAGTATTTGTATCAGTTATTCCCCAAAATCTAGAAGCCCAAGAAGACAGAAATCTTCACTTGACACCACAATGTAGGATCTATAGTTTATGATTTCTGCTTCTCTGGGAGTTAAAATGAAATTTGCAATTCAATCTCACTAGTCAAAGGCACAACAGGTGGTAGTTACTGATTCTGTTTGCATAGGCAAAGAAAGAAATGTTCAATACTCTTTTAGCACAACAGTCCTTACGTTTAGGTGGCAAATAGAATATGAGTATTTCTACTTCCATTTGGGTCAGAAAAACAGTAAGAAGACAGTAAGGAAGAGGATCCATTAGACTCATTAGGGGAGTGATTTAGTATCTATTACATTTTCAAATTATTCTTCTGTTGTATACATCAACCACATAGGGTATTAAAATGTTTGCTCAACTCTCTCAGTTTAATTTAGAGAGAAGATCTGAGTACAGATATACATACCCAGATGGAGAATAGCAGCACATTCTAGTGGCAGAGAGACTGATCATATTCAGAGCATTTTGGAAAGGACATTTCCAAGATCAGTACATTCTAGGAATGTGCTCACACTTGGCTAAGAATTTTCCGAAGAACCTAGCCTTCAGAAAGATTGGATGCAGGACTACTTTCCTAGCTGGGCAATTGTTTCCTAAACAGGAAATGGTACAAACCACAGATCACTTCAAGCAAAGCAAAACTGGAAAAAATGAAATTCAAAGCACCCAGAGAGATTGAGCTAAAGTGGAGGTATGCCATGAAGAAGAGGGAATCAGATAACAGCTTTCTAAATAGCAAGGTGACATGCTGATAATTCAATGTGATGCGAAGATAATAAAAATGCAGGAAAGCCCTGACTTCGTAAATACATGCAGGCTATCACAGCCCAAGAAAAGCTGTAGCCTGTAGCTCCTATTTATAAGGCAAGGTGAGACTCTATCAGGCAGTCCCCTTCTCAGTCTGAGAGCCCCAGGATCAGAAAGATACTGATAACTGAAAATGAAAGAAGAAACCAACAACAAAAATGATTCAATAACTTTAGGACATGTGAAGGAAAAAGTAGAAGAATAAAATAGCTTTATTTCAGTGTGATAACTAGGAAGGAATATGAATGATCACTATCTACAAGTGCTGAATCAGAAAGTTGTAAACACTGAGGAGGGAAGGAAGTAACTTATAATACTGTGATACCAACGTGTATGTGGCTAAAGGTAATAGGATAGAATTATACGGCGCAAAACATAATTTGGAATCTCTGGAATATTCTTCAGCAAAGTTAATTGTGCACAAACTGTTTTACGTGCCCTGAATATTCATCAACTTCATCCTCCCCCAGGTGATGCTCTATCTCTGACCACACCTCTACCCCATCAACAAACACTCAAAAAGAAGCACTTTACTGAAGGCTGAATCTCCCACATGAAATGATGTCTTGGACTTTAGGCCTTGGGCCCAGGTTCACCCACCCCAATTGGCTTCACCGATGTCCACAGATGTACACCAGCTGGCTTCCTTTCCCTAAGCTTCACCAATGTTGATCTGGCTCACGCCAGAAAAAAATGGGAACCTAAGAGTTGTGCTGTTGTAGCAATACAAATGTTCCACGTCACCCCACTCCTATCCTGGAGCTTCCCTGTTCTTCCTCTAGGTGTCCAAATGCAATAGCTAATGACTTGGCAGAACATGCAGTGCTTTCAAAGAGAGTCCCAAAACTATGTACTGAGAAATTACTAGAAATTCTATTATTAGGTCTCATTTCTATTTCTATTTTGATACATTTTATATTTATAGAATATTAATATGATTTGATATATATTATAAAGCAGTTGATGAATATTATTTGAAAATGAACAAGCATATTTAAGACCATGAGCTTTAAATATACAGGGTCTGGCAGAAGTAACACCTGCTTGAGTGTGGTTGGTAGGGTAATAATATGGGTGTAATAATGTATAGTTTTAATTTGAACATTTCTCATAAAATGTCATATGGTATGCTTGAGTGTGCTATTGTTATGTTACAGAATTACATGCTTATGATTTCATAATAAAAGATTTTGTAATAAAAGGGGTATTATTTGTCCCAGACCCTGTATATGTTTTTAAATAGGAGAGAGACATGTAGAGGTTAAAGAGTCCTACCTACAGCTAGAGGTCTCATTAAATATCAAATGAGATAAAGCTTGTTTTTGTAATGTCCTTCAGAAAGTTAAATATTCTATACAAATGCAAAAAGAAGAATCTTTATTGACAACATTAGGAGGAAGGGAAGTTTAGCATCCCTTTCCTTGGAGAAAGACAGTCAATCATCTGAGAACTTCCTAAATGCAAACTGAAGATTTGACCAGACTCATGAGGAAAATACTTACACTTCAAAATGTCTGCTCTCAAGCCACAACCCTATCTGGGAAATTGCAGAAAGGCTAAGAAGAAAAACCATAAAAAATGAAAGTATTCTGAGCTGAAACAAAGAGGAGAGAGCAAGTAAGAATGATATTGCAGAGGATAAGGCTAGTTGTTATGGTGTCAGGGAATGAAGAAGTGTAAGAATCAAACACTATCTAAGGATGTTTATTATCAAAAGAACTCTTCAGTCATTTGCATGTTCAAACAATAGGTAATATATTATTGCCAGCAACTTGACCACAGCATTGCGTACCAGCACCACCACAGTACATATTTATGTAGGACTTTCTAAATTAAAAACTAGTTTCATGCACATCACTATCATACTGGCTTCTAGTTGTGAAAGATACAGAAGTAATCAAGGTTGTAGTGTTGTTGGTGGAAATCAGGAGGAAAGCATTTCAAGGACCCACACACAAGAGATTGTGATGTGGCAAGGTTTATTTGGGTAGAAATGTGCCCCTGGGTTTTCAATTTCCCGTCTCCCTCTATCCCACCATGGAAAAAGTCCAACCATGTCTTCAGCAAAGTCAAAAAAAAGCTAGTGTCCAGCGTTTCTGTTTCATATTAAAGCTGAGTCCCTCAGGGCCCATGAAGTCTACCATGGGTCCCAGTAGCTGCTAGACCTGCATGGTCATGTGGTCCCCAGCAAGAGAGAATGCAAGAACACATGGGGCAAGTACAGGTTACTGAGACAGAGAGAAGGAGGGAGGGAGGGAGAGAAGGAAGGAGGGAGCCCCTTTGTTCCCCTGAGGTTATATCCAGGAACTTTTTCAAAATAACCAATTAACATCCCAAGCTTTCAGGGGCTTGTGATGGCTCCAACCCCTAGTTAGACTGACAGGCCTCTATGGTTAAGCACCTGCCCCTGCATTCCCCAGCAATTCAATACTAGAGGGCAAACTGTGCTCTTGGGGAGATTTCCTGTGCTGCTAGAATTAAGTCTCCTCTGCAGCAGTACCCTGGATTGTGTGAAGCTGTAGCTTCCTGGTGAAGCAAATAGGCTTATGCTCTGCAATTCATTAAGCTCTAAGCAAGCAGGCTTATGCTTCCTACTTTATTAAACTCAATGTCAAATTCCTTTTGCTCTCTTTCTTATTAATAACTAGTTAACTACCTACACTAACAATATAAGCCTTAATATAAGAAAGAACACACATATAATTATAAAAAAAACAAAGAACATGAGAAAAAGCCTTGGCAACATTTTCCAATTTTAGTACATATTGTAGACTGTCAGGGCTGAAAATGTACCAGTCTAAATTCTTCACCATTTGTAAGCAAAATACAGCCATCAGATGCTGTCTTATATCCATGTGGCAATATTAGAACATACAAAACATATATTTAATTTGACTGTTTTCAACTGCTATCTGTGGCCCAATGTGTCATGAATAAGCTAAAATAAATGCTTTTGATTACATAAAATTGATTGAGGCTTATGCCTTGTTGGTAAGATCGTGTTGGCATTCCAAGATTGACATATTATTGAGTAGCTAAATGTATGTTGTGAAAATTTATCAGCTGAATGCATAGCGACTGAACAATTTTTCAGAATTTTGAATTTCTGTTGTAGTAATTACTAAAATGTTGAATAGCATTAGTGCACCAATAAACTGATGTGTTTTGGTTAAAAAAATAAAGACAATCTTTCTGTAGGTTCAAACCAAATTTAAACATCTAAAGAGTAAGTGAAATAACTACAGAATGACTATATGTGTAGACTTTAAAAAATAAAATATGTATTGATGCAAAATATTATTCAAAAAATTTCAGGGGTGTTACACATAAACCATTTGCTAAGAAAGCACAAATTTATGCATCAATGCCACTCTTTTCTGTTGTGTAGCCCCTTTGTATTACTGTACACGCAAAGATGGATCATTCTCAAAGCATATGCTCATCTGAAAATAGTGCCTCTGTATTACTGTTAAGTGACTGTGTTCATCTTCAGGAAGCAGAGTGAAAGATGTGATGATATTTTCTTACCATTTTTCTATTGGCCATTTGTGCTTCCTTAATTGAAACTATGGACCTGGTTGTTACTTAGAATATGATACATTTATATAAAAGAGATTTTCATCACCTAATTACAGTATAATATTTTTTAAATGTTCCTTTTTTTTTCTAGAATTCTGTTAAATTTCAATGAAAAAAAATTGGAAAAAAATTGTCTCTGGCCCTTTGTTTAATATTTTAAAGATTACAATTTTCAAATATACTGATTTTTAAGGGAGAGAATCCTTACTCAAAAAATGCATTTAAGTTTCAATATTTAACTCAGTTATCATTAATTCTCAGCCAATAAAATATATATTTTGAAAACTACTGCAAATTCAAAGGAGACTGATAGAAATGGTAGGAAAGATGATAATGAGGGTTGGAAAATAATTTGGAAGAAGATAAATTCATCTTTACTTTTACTTATTAATTTTGTAGAAGGGCAACTATGTTCTATTTAGTTCAAAAGGCTATAGGATTGTACATTCTTCATTATTTTTTTATAAGAATGAAATAAAGGACAAGAAAATATGCTGGAATCAAAGAATTAGTCAAAAGCAAGTGGGGTGACAAGTTAGGGTCAATGAGCATCAGTTTAAATGCCTCCCATTTTACCTGATAATTGTCAAGTCATTAATTTTATAGTGCTAATTAATATTACTCATAGTTAATGAGGCACTGCAAAAATCTGAGCTATTTAGAAAAGTGAAAGTATTTTTCTGTGTTTACTGAGGAGGCAAAGAAATATTTTTAAAAGTTTTTTAATAAAACAGTTGAAATAAGAAAAAGACATAAAGAATAATATTCACTTAACTATTTACTGATTTAACTAATATTTTGGAGTACCTACTATGTATCAGAAGCTCTAGGTAATAAGGTTAGAATAATAAGCAAGACTAAAAATGTCCCTGGAGCTCAAATTCAAAACACCAGAAAAACTACACTGTTCATTGTAATTCTCAACCAGATATTTAAGCTGATTCTATGCTCTCCTTTGTTGTTTATTTCATAATTGGCAGAAAATACTTAGAACAAATCTATAATTTTATACAGGAGAGTACAATAACACCATTGTTTCATATAATCCAAATTTGTTATATAAAATAGTTATACTGTACTACTCTCTGCTTACAGTTGAATCCTACATGATAAAAGAAATTATCCAACTGGAGAGCATTATGCTAAGTGAAATAAGCCAGGCAGTGAAAGACAAATACTGTATGATGTCACCTGTAAATGGAACCTAATCAACAAAACAAATGGATTAGCCAAATAGAACCAGAGGCATGGAAACAAGGAAGAGAGGGACCAAGAGGGAAAGGCTGGGGGATAAGGGAGAAAAGAAGAGGAAGAGTCTAGTTAAAAACAAATATAAATGTTCCATGAACATGGACAACATGGTACGGATTGACCCTCAGAGTGGCAGATGGGCAGGGCAGGGGAGAGCAGTGGGGGAAAATTGGGACAATTGTAATAGATAACAGTAAAATAAATAAAGTGTTTAAAATAGAAAAAAATAAAAATTTATATAACGTTCAAAAGATAAAATTATCCAGCCCTGGCTGGTGTGGCTCAGTGGGTTGAGTGCTGGATTGCAAACCCAAAGGTTGCTGGTTCAATTCCGTCAGGGCACACACCTGAGTTGTAGGCCAGGTCCTCAGTAGGGGGTGTGCAAGAAGCAACCACACGTTGATGTTTCTCTCCCCTCTTACTCCCTCCCTTCCCCTCTCTAAAAATAAATAAAATCTTTTTTTAAAAAAGAAATTATCCAAAGACTGTTTAAAAGCAGAAAATATAGAAGAGAATTAAAGGGAAAATAAAGAGGACTAAGAAAACAGTAAGCATTTATTATGGATGGAATATTTTGTATCTCCCAAATTCATATGCTGTGATCTAATGCCCATTGTGATGGTACTAGGAGGTGGGACTTTTGGGAGGTGATTAGGTAGTGAGGATGTGGTATTGGTGCCCTCATCAAAGAGACCTTGGGGACTCTCTCACCCTTTGTATCACGTAAGGATATAGCAAGATGTCTGTCAATGAACCAGGAAGCAGGCTCTCACTAGACAATGAATCTTCTAGTGCCTTGATCTTATACTTGTCAGCTCCAGAATTGTGTGAAATAAATGTTTGTTGTTTAAGCCACCAGTATGTGGTACTTTTGTGATAGCAGCCAAGATTAAGGCAGCATCTATCAGAAAGGAAGAATGCTTTACATAGTATGTGTTTGGGGCTTAATGTTTTGTCTTTCTTCTGGGTTTTTAATGGATGGAGGAGATATGCATAGATTGGGTAAATGTGTACCAGTTTTATTAGTCTGTCAGAGTTATCTTCTATAACTCCGTTGCTTGGCTGCCTGCTTTCACTGGGTCAGAGCACGTAATGTGACTCTGAGGCTAAAGGGCAAACCTCTGACCCCCTATCCTAAATTTAGAACTTGGAACCTATGCACCGATACTTCTTGTATGAGGAGCACAAATTTTACTGTGGAATCCATACCCTGGGCCTTGCCCAAAGTGCCCCCAACATGGAACTTGGAAGCAGATGACCCAAAGATGGTGTTCCCAGAGGTGGAGGAACAGGCAAGAAGCACTTGCTGCTCTTGAGTGTAGCAGCTGACAAAAGATAATGGGACGGGTTTCCTGCTACTGAGGAACGGTAACTTGTGCCGCTCACAAAAAGTGACTCAGCCGGCGTCTTGGTGTGACCCATTATACTCATCCTTTCTCTCCTTCCTTTTCACTTGGAGTAAAGAAAATGAGGGGATGAAATGAATTGAATTATTGCACTTTAAGGGAAAATGAGGTGAGGAGGGGACAGAAGAAGGAAGAGAAGGGTACCCATCACAGGAGAAGTAGATAAATAATGTTGGTGATTTAGAGAGGATCAGATATTTTGAGCAGTCTTTCAACCCTTTACTTTCACCTTTTTGGGTATGTGGTATATAATTATAGGTGAAGGCATATTACATATTAATCATGCCATCATATGCTGTTCTCTTACTCCCTCTGACAATTTTTCAACTTTACTCAAGTTGCAAAATTAAAGATGGAAAACACCTGTGAGGTCATAGCTTGTCTCTTCTCCTGAGCAGTGTGAGGAAAACCAGTCTTTCCCTCAGTATTTTGTAAAAGTGATTTTTCTCTCCTCCCACACTGGTGTGTGTAAAGGTCTGCCCAAATGCTCCTGCCTTGCTGGTTGGTTTTGCACAGAGACAGGTTTTAAACGCACCAGGGGAAAGCAGCGTCTGCTAAATGTTTTATAACGTGTCAGGAAGACTTTATCGAACATTTAATCCAAAACCTGGCTTTGAACCAGGGAGGCATACCATTCCGTAATTAATTTTTTTACCTTCTTTTGCTAATCGCTGATAAAAAGCTTAATTCTATTAACAACTTGACTTGACAAATTGCACCGCTCAACGGAAGCATTTAGAAATTAATTATGCATTTTATTGCATTAGATCGGATAAACAGGGAAGCACCAGCAAGAAAAAGGGAAATCAGGAAAGAAGAAAAGTGCTCACAATATAAACAACCCATTGGTGTCTAACTATTTTCATTACGATTCAATGTGTCACCTAAAAAATAAATAAAATAAACACATAAACCTCTCAAACAGCACCTCCTACTTAAGTACGGTTTTGCCTCTAGGCTATGTTAGAAATACAAATTTTTTTCTCTTTTTCCTGGAAGCATACATTTTTTTTTCTCCCTAAAACTCAAGCTGATTTGGATTCCTAGAGGGACTCCTTCTCTAATTGTCATGTAAACTCAATCCTTCCCCTTCTTATATCCTCCAGCTTCTAGTTTTAGGAATCTCAGAGCATGGCCTTCAGGGATTTAACAGAGAGTAGCAAATTTTAACAGTAGGTATAATATTGTGCTATTGGAGTCTTAACAAAAGCAGGAGAAAAAAATGAAATTGGCTTGCACTTTATTTCTCTAAAGTTAAATGTTCAAGTGGTCAGAAGATCATATGCAATTTTTATGGTTCTCTGTCTATAAACATACATGTTTCAAAATGACTGGTGAAAAGAGATTTTTGGCGCTTAATCACACTGTCCCATCATGCAATCTTCTACACTGTGTCTGTTTAACCAAAGACCTTACCCTGTTGCAAACTTGTCAATAAATTCTTATGTAAAGCATTATGCTCTTTCTCTCTCACACTCTTGTATTTCTCTGGCCAGTCTTCCCTTTCTTAACTTATGTGCTGAAATATAATTACAATTTTAGATTTTCTTCAAAAATCTACTGTTCTCAATTGTTCCGTTTTTTATTGCAGTTCCATATCAGTACAGAAGCATGTTACTGAAACAGACATCACCACCAGTGACAATGGGTGGATCAAGAAGAGGGCCTTGACTATAAGAATCTATAATAAAGCTGTTCTATAAAATGAGATGGAAATATAGAGAAAATGTACTTTCACTCAGAAGCACCGTGCGAAGAAAGGCACATTCATTACAACCAAAGAACAAAGAGAAAGGGGCTTTCCCGATGCCCAGCCTCAGAAGTTGGTAAAGAGCCCCTCCAATCTGAAGAAACAGGAAGAGTAGTTATCCTCTTAGAAATCCTCTTCGGGGAAACAGAAAGGGGAAGTCTGAGAGACTGACAAACATGCTTTACAAATAACTTTTTACCCAGGGAGGTTTATGGAAAAATACATTATAGGGCAATTTGTGAATTCTATGAAATTTTTTGGAAATAGTGCCAACCACTGGTTTCTTTCAAAAAGATTGAAATTAACAAGTCAAATCACTAAACAAATTGTAGTCAAAGGTTTATATAAGGCTACAGGTTGGGTTTTTTCTAGTCCTGGTGAAGTCATTGGAATTACTTAAAGTTTGAGTCCCAGCAAACTCATCTTATGACGTTACAGAAAGAAGGGGTTAATAGAGGAACTGGTTTTGTTTACTCATGAGAGAAATGTAAGAAACCTCATTCAAACCTGTTTTTACCTTGACATACTGGACTTCCTTCTCTTAATCCCTCTCTCTCTCTCTCTCTCTCTCTCTCTCTCTCTCTCTCTCTCTCTCTCTCTCTAGCTTTATCTATCTCTATTTCTAATCTCTCTTTCTGTCTTTAGTAGTCTATTTCCTTCTCTCATTGTTGCTCTGGCCACACTATGTCATTGTCCTTTTCTGAAAAGCAAGTAGACAGCTGTGTGTGGAATCCTACTTTAATCTATTTGTTGCATGAATGAATACAAGAACTGTCAAACCCAGATCTATCTAATTCACGGACAGAATGTTAGTTATAGAATGGATACAGAAACTTTTATCAACAGATAATTTTTAACCTCCTTCTCTGTGTTGGATAATACATGGTTTTGGGGTACTAAGAGATATATTATGGTCCCTGACCTTAGGGAATATTTCATGTATATTCAGAATACAGTAAAAGAGAAACTGCAGGTTATCATATTAAATGCCCCCATGAAAAATGTGCAGTCAGTGTTACTGGACTTTAGAGAATGGAGGATCATTGAGAAACTTTAGGGAAAGAAAGTAATGCGAAAGGAGCACAGGGTATTTAAATTGGGAAGAACTAGATGGTCTAAAAAGGAATGTGCACTTCATAAAATGTTATGAGTGGGGAAGGAGGATAGTCCTGCCAGGCTCTCTTGAGAAAGGAGTGCTCTGACCTTGACCCTCACAGCAGTTTGCCTCACACTATTCCTCTCAGTTTTCCTGGTATTGCACTCCACTCTTCACTCCCAAACTCCATTGGTTTTATTTTTTCTTGCTACTTTAAAACTTCTGAGTTTTAGTAAAGCACAGCACACCTGCCCATGTCCAATGTAAAACAAGAAATGAAAAATGTTTATACTTGGAAAAGGAAACTGCATAGGCCCTCTTTTAGACTAACTTCAGCTTTGTGAATAAGCAAGAGAGAATTATTAAGGTTTATTGCCCTTAAGCTTATGTTGGGCTCCATTTTCTCCTTGCCTCTGCAGTTTTATTTTAGATTGCTGTGAATTATCATCTGAAATGATCTATAAAAGATGAAAGACAGATAATGGTAATAAAAACATAATAAAAACATGTTGTACGTATTGCATATATGCAATGTTTCAGAAAAAATGTGTTTCTCCAGGGACGTTAGCTGATGCTTTCAACTACAACAGCAACCCTTTGTTTGGGGATTGGACGAAACTAACAGAACATCACCTTCCGTTTTCTTTATTTCCATGGATGATATCTGATGACTGCAATCATGTTATATGGCTGGGCCATATGTACAGATGGTGAAGGGCATTTTATTTCTATCTTTATACAATCTGCAAAATGTATCCATTTCTTAGACTTCAACATTCCTAGCTCTCCCTTGAGGAAGAAAGAGGAGGGGAAGGGTGAGGCCACACGCTGTGCTCCATAGCTCTGATCATTCTCCAGACCTGGAACAGTCCTGGGACTGCCTGTGTAGCTCAAGATAATGTTGCTCAAAAACTCTGGAAAGGGATGAACTTAGTTAACATGTAGGGTGTCTTTTTTAATATAGTCAGGGCATTGTAGACCAAATAGGCCTCTGTCTTTGTTGACCAGGACTCATGTCTCCAGTTCACCTGAGGCATCCCTCCAATCTTAATGCTGGGTGTCAGAGACTTGGTCTTCCTGGAGGCTGTTATAAAGCAGGAAAAAAAATCCCTTAAGGTTAACTTTATGGTGACATTTGTGGGGAAGGCTAAAATCACACTAATTACAGAAATGGTAGAGTTGAATGCCTATTATAACTAGACATTTATTGCAGTAAAATTTTCTTTGAATTATTCACATTCGTAATGCTAAAATATTTTCTTCTCAGAGAAAATTTCAAGTTATTCATAAAAAAAAAAAATGTTTAGCTACTTAGAAACACAGGGCTTTATGACTACAAGTACCTCTGGAGATTTTCCAAACAAGCCACCTACCACCCTGCAGTGTGCCTTCAGATTTTACCCCACAAACTATTGAGGGAAGCAGCATGGGGAGAAAAAGCAACAATGATGAAATTCTTCCACTACTGAAAAGGCTGGATGAGAGTCTTCATCTCACAGGTCACAGGCTACCTAAAGCCAATTCCCTTAAGGCTAACTTTAAATGGATGGCTTGAAAAGTCTCATTTTGTCTGCATTGATTTCATGAGGATTTCTTCTTGGTGTGAGATTACTGGGTTCTTTCTCTAGCACATCTGAATTGTCCCCAGTGGTGACAGAGCACACTGCCAATTGCCCTGCCTTCCTAATTATGTACCGTTCGTGTGGCCCGCACATTTGTGTCATTGTGCTTGTAGATTGGGTGTGCATTTGTAGACACTTGGCACAGGATTGGCTGTATTCTGTAGGGTCCCCCGTAGCCCCCATGTGTTTGAGGACAATGAATGTTAATGTTCCTAGGCAGCAGCAAGAGAAGCAGAGACTCCCCTAATGAGAGCTGACACAAGGAAAAACACTGGCTTTTTGTTTCTCTTGTATGTTAAACAATTCATGAGGTTTGGGGTTGAGTGAGACATTTAATAAACATTGGCCTCTTGGGCTGCCTACAGCTGCTGATTTGTCACTATTGGTCAAATGTATGAGAAGCAAAATGAGTTTTTCAGCTTTGAGGACTTAAGGCTTAACAAATAATGTAATGCTGTTTACAACTATTTACATTTAAAGGTACAACATGATTTAAGTGATAAGCACTGATTTTTTGGTATGTCTAAAAAAATAAGACTTTCATAAGATGAAATTAAGGTATTTGCAAAATGGAATCTTTTATAGGATCTTAGCACTGTAATTGTTTTCAGATGTCATTCAGTCTAGGCTTCTACACTTTACAGGAATCCCTCCTGAGGAATGCAGTCAACTATCTATTCCTGTCTGAACATTTTGCCTTGCCTAGCAGTTCCTTTAAGAGGAGGTGCTCTCTATAGTCTTGGGATAAAAGGAGTGACCCACCAGACCTGACCTATCTTATCTTGCCTGCCTGTATCTGTAGTTGAGGCCTCTCCTATGCTAATGAGTCCACCCGTTTTCACTATGATTAGTCTTATGAGTAAAGCATCTTCTGGGTGGTTCTGGCCCCCATGACTAATTCCTGTTAGAATGGTTTTCTTAGTATTGAGGTATTTGCTGCCTCTGTCCCACCTCTGCCGTTGTGTATTACCAATGTCCTCCTCAAAAAATTAACACTTAACTTTGTGGCTGAATTAGTACCTTTAGATCCTAGAATTTATGAAATTTGAATGATTTCACAAACTGATGCTCAAGTCAGATTTTTTCAACCATAAATTAATAATTTGTTCCACTATTTTATAGTTTCCGCTGATCCATTAAGATGACAGGGATACATTTTATAAAAAGAGAAACTTTTGGCTTGGGGATGCATGTATCGCCAATAGGGCCCCGTGTCTTAGCAAAGATGGGTCTGAACTTATGCCAACAAGATGAAGGTAGGTACATGGACAGCTAATTTTCTGTCCCGGGAAGGAATCCCAACTAACGAATGAGCTGGTCATTTATTCTCTGCTCGAGTATTTTGTTTCAACTCTAAGATAAACACACGGACAGCAATGAGTTTACTTTCCCTTTTCTCTATATGTTTTTATTTATTTATTTTGCTTTTTTTAGTCACAAGTTTGAACATCTGAAGAAGGTTGAAAAATAACTGTTGCACTGCTGTTAATACTTTATGGTTAATTCCTACACAGATATAATTTTTTGGGGGGTATTTTCTTGGGAAGGATGACTTGAAACAAATGGAAGTCAAGGTGAAGGAGGAAGGAGGCAGCTCCTTAACAGGGGAAGTGTTATCAACTGTGTAGTCAATATTAGAGTGTGTTCTTTTAGTTCAGATAGCATGCCCCGAGAACTCCTGGTACTCTATTTTACATGGTGTTTCAGACAACAAATATTTCACCTCGATTAAAACAAGTATTCATAGGGAAAATAATACCATGATATCTCTGTTTAAACTAAGATGGGGGGATACAACATGCTCCCATTGTCAAGCAGCCTATTTCATTTACAGTATTTTATTGAATTTGGTTCTGTATGTATAAGTCATCTTTTGTAGGCAGTAAGAGGCTTAGAGTTTGGAGGAAGATCTGAGTTTTTCTATGGCACTGCTACCAAACAGCTGAGTGATCCTGGGAAAGTCTGTTATTTCTCTGGATCTCAGGCTCCTTGTTAATAAAATGGACTTCAAAATAATGTTTGTTAGAGTTTATAGGAGGCTGAAATGAGATAATGCATTTGGAAGCACTTTATAAATTACGAGTGATCGTTTTAATGGCAGGGGTTGTTAATAGTATGATATTGTTATTGGTAAGGCTAATAATAATAATAAATAATAATAATGATAACAATAAAATTCATGCTAGAGAGTAGTATTGGTCCATAATTTTGGTGAAATATGATTGATCTACAGGGGCTTTGTAGAGCAATATTTTCTGAGACTCTCCTGGGTATGCAGTACCCAGAAGAATAGATATTAAAGGATCTTTTACTAATTTTATCTAGAACTAGATGAAACATTTGAGAACTCCCAGGATTAGGCAGAAAGCTGCTTGTCATCCAGGCACCAAGGCAAAATAGTATCAGCTAAAGGGACTAGATGACTTAATCCTGAAACCAAGGGGTATTGTTTGGACAAACCTTAGATCAACATGCACCCTGACTCTGTCAGTATCAAAGTGTTATTAAACATTAGTTTATTTTTAAATACTCTTCTGATGGGATTTGTATCAGCCTGAAGAGCAACCACTAGCCTTGCAAACATAAGTCTATACAGATATATCGGTGTACTTATGTCTACATATATACACAGTGATATTCAGCCTAACTTCTTCCTCAAGAAACCCCGATGTGGCACGGGCAGAGCAAGGTGGAGGTAAGCTAGTCCCCAAAAGGGTCCAAAGTGGTTGGCCTGCAAACTGAGCAGGGTGGCCGTGATATAGAAGACAGCTCTATTATGTCTCATTTGCCTGAGTTTTTGACAAGTCCAGCTAATGTTTACAGAATGGAGGATATGAGCTAGATTTCTTATTCTGACCCAGAGTTCTTGTCCAGGTATTGTAGCTGATTAGAATGCTCCTTTCTCTGTTTCTAGCAGTTAAAATCCTACTCATTCATAAAGGCCCTGTAGGCTAAAATCTGAAGCTGTTTCTAACTTTCTTCAAAAGGTGGGCCCTCCTGCCTGCACTGAAGTTAATTAGTTGGGTGTGCATGAATCTCTCCTTCTATCCTTGAGCTTCTAGAAGTAGGACATCTGTCTCTTTTATCTTTGTATCTCTAGAATCTAGTCCATTACCTGACACAGTTTGGTAACTGTTACTACTCAGTGATTAGTAGTGTCACTTTCAAAGAGTATGTCCTCTCAGGTCACCTTTTTATTATTCTCCTATGATTTGTCTGCTTTACTGTGTGGTGTCAAATCCACCATGTTTTGTAGGTCTTGAGGTTCATATATGCCATTTGCTACAATTTAGGAAGAATAAGTAAATCACATTAAGCTCTCTCAGATGAGTCAATTTGGCCTGAGAACCATTCCCATTTGCTGATTTTATTGTCACTTTATGTTTGCATGATTCACCTGTACTTTAAGCAGTCAAAGATTGGAGAGAGACCTCATTTACTAGCATCTCTTCTTTCTAGATTCCATATTTGCTTCCAGGCTAAAATTCAGCTTGATAGTCTTTCCTATTTCTGCTCACAGACACACTAATCCTGAGTGCACTCATAAGCTTACTTTAGTCACAAAACTTCTTTTCCACAGTGTTATTAAGCATTTGGTTCCTATAATTTCTCCAAAAATATTTCCAATTATCTGTATAATTTTATACTTCTGTGTCATATTTGTAGGATTTTCATTCTCATATCAACAAAATATATCTTAACATGTTAACTTTCTTAAATATTTCTTAAACCTATTTATTAGTGTCTTAGGGGATGCCATTGATGCATTATGATAATTTTCTTTATTCACAAATCAAGAAGCTGTGACATACATATCAAAAAAAGATCTGGAACATCTAGAATATATATATATAGGCATGGTCTAATAGAAAAAGGTACTGAATTTCCTATCACTGATTGTGAACAAACAGAAGCCAGCTCACTAAAGGAGTAGGGAAATTAAGGAAGCATTTAAATATTAGATAATGCTCACTCCCAAGCTTATAATTCTCTCAACTTTCACATCACTAGTCAAGATCAGAGTTCTGTGCCCTCACTTCTATGTCTTAACTGAAAATGATATTTAAGCCCTTCATGAATTGTTGGTACTGCACTATTCTATATGATTTTTGTCATCTTCTTTTCTAACACATATCCATTTCCTGAGCACTTCTTTATTAGTGAGAACATGACCACAGTAATAAAATAAATTAAGGCTTGCTGTTATGAGGCTTGTTGATTTCAAAATGTTCTAAAATGAACATCACCTGATTCCCTACTCCACCTTCCTTTCTGCCCTATCATCACCACTACCAGACCAGTTGCAAAATAAGAGAGAATCTTTCTGTCCTGTGGCTCTTTAAATATTTCTAGGTCTGCCTTTCCATTCATGAATCAAGTGCTCACTTACTGACTCTCTCTTCCCCTGCTCTACCATAATGCATCACTTTGGATGTGACATAGGGGGACCGCTTCCCCTCCCGTCTCCTGCCCTGAAGTGCTTGTGGAGCTGAGAGAATGACATGCAGTTGGGTTGTTTATCACCATGCTGAAAAATGGAAGGATGGCATCGCTACAGGAGCAGATGGCACTGCACGCTTGGCATAATTTTCTCAGACAAACTAGGACTAAGGCTGTGAATACTGGCATTTGCCTGCTATAGTCATTCACATCAAAACATAACAATGAAAATAAGGTACTTTTGCATAAAAATATGGAGATTTTAAATTACATGCATGTAAGTTTCATAAGCTTTCACGGTGTGCATAAAACGTGGTTGTACTCATAACATTTTTTAACAAGCAAAATTTTGTGTTTTTTTTGTATTTATTTTCTTATGTAGTTCCATAAATGTACTAGGGCAGTGATATATCAGAAATATACATTTAAGCATGTAGAGTATATTTGAAAAACTGGAAATAAAAATGATGTTAAAAAGAGTAAGAATGTATTTTAAACTCTGGGAACTAACAAATGTCTGAAAGAAAAATATGATGTGATGAAGGGTTATTTATCTTTGTTTTAGAAAACTTGAATTAAGATTCTACTACTTATTAACTGGGTGATTTTCAGCAAGTCATACCTATTTTTTCTCCTTGGGAAAGTGAAGAGTTTAGACTGGGTGATGAAAAAGGAACAAATAATTCAGGACACCTACCTTTTGGCCTATTTGTGTGGGTTTTTTTGTCTGTTTCTTTTTATTTTGTTTTGTTTCGTATAAAGAACCATGGAGTGAAAGGAGAGAGAACATAATGAAATAGCTGTATAATTCAGTGTGTATTTCATTTCCGAAGTGCACTCCACTTTTTCTTCCCCTTCTTCCTCCTTTCTTCCTTTAGAATCAGTAGGTCTGTGCCTCAGTTTGGGTTTTCTTTTGAGAAAATAGACAACACCCCCCAAAATGGCTATTAGTCTGTCATATTTGAATTGACTTTTACACGTATTCATTCACTTAACAAACTCTGTTGCAGGCAGGTGCTAAGTTATAGAGATACAGCGGTGGTCAGGGAATATGCCCCACAGTCCAGAGGAGACATATGGACTACATATATATGTAGTGATAAATAGCAAGTGCTGAAATAAAACACAGGCCACAGAACCAAATTTTCTAAGAAGATATGGAGAACATTTCACAGAGGAGGTTATATTGGGTTTGAGTTTTAAAAGAATTGTTGTAAATTTCCAATGAAGAAAGGAGAAACACTTTATGTTGAGATAACAGTATATACTAGAACAAAGGGTCATAGAAATGTCTGACATATTTGGAGAAAAAAGATAAATTTTATATGACTTGAATGCAAGTTGTAGATAAAAATGGTAGGAATTAAAAGCTAAGAGGAAAATATGGACCAGATTTTGAAGACTTTGTAATCCTATCTAAGATATTTGGATTTTACTTTTTAAGAAATAAGAAAACTATAGAGATTTTTATGTGCAAAACTAAGTATTGTGATGATGTCATTTGTTTCATAATAGTTAGGATTTTGACAGTAATTTAAAAGATGTTTTACCAGGAGAGAGACTGGAGACTTAGACCACTAGAATTAGTCCGGGAAAAATAAATCTAGGACTCTTAACTAAAAGACGGAGGGGGAAAATATTTCTGAGGTTGCATCAATAGGATTTGGTTACCGATTCAATATTTAACGCAACCAGGAAATCATTGTTTATCAATATTTATTGAATACCTCTTATGTGTCAGCAACAAATAAGACTGAGTCCTAGTTTTCTTGGAGTTTATTTTCTAATGGGGAGGGGATAGACAGTACATGAATAAACACATGAATAACATTATCCAAAGTTGGTAATGGCCTATGTCATTAACACAGGATGCTGCATCAGAGCTACAGGGCAGCTGTTTTCAGTTGGTACGATTATATAAGCCTCACTGAGGTAAAGAGAACAACAGAAGATCAAAACACACAAAGATAAGGAGGAGGAATATTCCAGGCGTAGGACTGAATTTCTATTTTGGAGTTTAAATAGATGAGAACGAAGGAAGCAGAGTGTGTTTGGAAGGGCACATGACTTCATCGAGGACATGTGAGGTGTGAGAACATGGATCTGCCTGGTAGGGAGCTGTAAATATATCTGGCTACATGATAAGAGATTAGATCCATGTGCAGAAATTTGGGAATAACCAAACCATAGAGGAAAACCGAAGTGATGATTGTAGTAGAGAAACAAAGTAGAACCTGACAGATATAAGCAATTAACTGACAGAGTTGTTGAGAGGATAGGAACTTAGTAAGGCCCAAGGTAATATATATAGGGCTCCAGAGAGAAGGGACGGAATGCTTTATTGTGATCGGGATTAAGTAAAGATGAATGGATCTCTAAGTGTTAAAGCAGTTGGAAGAGAAATTGAGGAAGATCTCACCTAGAGAAGTTTATTCGGGATGTGTTTAAGATATGGACTTTAAAGCAGAGTGGTAAAAGTTTAGGAAATCTTCCATAGGCCTGCACTAGAGAACTTCCTGGGGACAAATAAAAGATTTGCCAAGCAATATAGTGTTCCACTGAAACCAGAGCACCCTATTTTGCTTTTTCTGTCATTCACCAGATTTATAATTTAGAAATTAATATTCCATAATTGCGAGTCTGCAGATAACTTATAATAGATTAAGTCTGGCTTTTAAATAAAAAATACATGTCATAAATTTTATTTTTATCAACTTCTCCATATCTCTTTACCATATCCCTGTACGCATTTATTTTTGTAGCAGCATATGATTTGTGAGATAAATAAAATTTGCAGCTGTACAGATATCTTATCTTTTCCTAATCCTGATGTTCCCCAAATTGTATGTATGGATATAGTGGGAAAATTGTGTCTACAAGCATATGAGTGTTCAAACCCTTACTGTTACAAGATAGCTAGTTCAAAGGTAAAAGATGCATTGCATAATTAAGACTTGAGAATTTAGAAACTTTCAAAAGTTTCAGGTTTTGGATCTCATATAAATATTTGAATTGTTTCAATGCAGGTATTGACTATTTGCTAACATACAAGAGATAAAATATTTCAGAACAGAATAATCAATTTCCTTACTATTCCAAAGAGCTAAAGTATTGGCCCCAGGATGGTGGCTCTTCAGATTCCAGCCTTTCACTGCTGGGCTCCTTCTTTGTAGCAGGTTTCTAACCTCCACTGGCTTTGTTTCCGAGGCTCCCCTGCTAAGCTGGCCTCTTCCTGGGCTCAGCTGGAAGAAGGCATGGTGGGAAACTGGAGGTCAAGAGAAAGGGAACAGTTTAAAGTATTGTTCTCTCTTTTCTCCAGTTCTCTCTTTCCTCCTTAATTTTTTTCTGTGATTCCAAATCCTCAGGACAGGCCTACATAGTTCTAGTTACTGCTCCTAGGTTTAAGTGATGCCATCTCCCTTGTCTCTGCAACTAAAGGGAGCAAGTAGCGTTGTGGTTGCTAATCACTTTATGGCCTTAGTGTTCCCTGGTTGACTTCTCATCCTCTTCCACCATCTGTTTGTCAAGTCCCTACATTAATCTCCTCTTTTTGTTAAATACTCACAGAGGATTGTGCTTTTTGCTTCTATCTTGACTAACGCAACATGAATAGGAGCTTAATTCAGGGTAAGAGATCCTGGTGCTTTAATTGATATTAGAATAGAATTCAATAACTCTTTGGAGGTTTTTCTCTATGATGCAGAACAGAGTGAAAGTACTGGAAGTACTTCTTAGAAGCCAAATCTTAATAGATATTTTTATTTTAAAATTCGAGTGAGAGCCCTGGCTAGGTGGCTCATTTTGTTCAAGTGTCATCCTGTACATCAAAGGTAGCAGGTTTGATTCCTGGTCATCACAGCACCCATACCTAGGCTGCAGGTTCCCCTGGTCAGGGTGTGTACAGGAGGCAACTGATTATTTTGTTATCATAGCGTTCTCTCTCTCTCTCTCTCTCCCCCCTCCTCCCTCCCCTTCTCTCTGTAAAATCTATAAACATATCCTCAGGTGAGGATTAAAAAACTGAGTTAGATAGGTTGAGCAGGTTTGGGTACAATGATCAGTACAAGTGGAAAGCATTATTTATAAATGGGAAAGTGGAAACAATGCCTTGCAGAAAAAAAAAAGTAGGGAGAGAAAAAGTATTGGGAAAAACATGTTAGAAATGATAATGGGGCAGCAGAGAGAAAAAAAATCTGAAAAAAAGAAGGGAAAGTGGGAAACCAGGAGACCTAGGGAAGAATATGGTCTTTTCCAGAAGGAAGAGATGAAGCTGACACAGTTGCCCACCCTGACGCTGTCTCACTTCTCAGGATCCCTGTGCCTGCCTGGGGAGTCCCAAAAGCTTTTTAATTTCAGTTCCTGGCCAGCCCTTTTCTTCCCCCACCACCAACCTGCTAATGCTTTTGTAATAATAACCATTTTTGAAACTCTTTTGGCTGTTAAAAATGTTTCTTTTAATAAGCTGATTAAAAGAGGCTGCTTATTAGCATAAGCTCTTTGCCATTCAACTCTCTTTCTAATTAAAAGCACTCATCTGTGGAGACCTCGATTTTTTTCTTTCTCTCTGTGATGAGTTTTTGGTTATTTTTCCTTGGCAATTTGTTTTATTTTCCTCTTCTTTGTTTTCATACTTTTCTGCTCCTGTACTCCACAGAGACAGAGGCTATTAAGCAAAATAACACATGGAAGGTCATGTGCCATCAGAATATTTGGGAGAGGAATGGAAAACTTGCCCCTGTGGTTAAGTTAGATCTAAAGAGAGTCCTGCTTTTATGGTGGTTGTGTAGTTTCGCCAGATTTCTAGGATCATGAGTTACCAAAAGTGATGTATAAAAATGAAATGTAATGAACCTAAATCCACTATACTTTGCAGAGGATTATACCTTCAACATCAGTAGATATGCCCCTGGACATGTCCCTTCTCTAATAGCGGTAATGTTGAGAGCACATATTTGGGAGCTTCCCTATGAGGCCTCCAGAACATGAGGATATTCAGTGGATGGCATTCACTGGTCCTAGATGCACCCACTCCTCAGAAAAGGATCTTATATATGTGACTAAGAAACTAGGGAAACAATTAAACTCCAAACGGTGTGACTTGTGTCATATTTTCATGGACAGAAGTTTTTAACATAAAGAAAATTATACATTAAGAAATTGCCTGCATAAAGAATATATGGACAGAATGGGTGGTCTGTATGAAACCTAGAACAAAAGGAGTGAAAATGAAAAATATGTGTGTTGGAAAGTTGTTTAAAGAAAAGAAATTTCTGTACAGATGACATAAGATTTCTTGTTCACTTGGCATGGCACATTATTTAATGCTCAACACTGTTTGTATTACAGACCCTCTTGAGGATCTGATAAAATTATTGCCTTCTCACTCCCCAAAAATAAACATTTGCATGTAAACACACATTTTTTCCCCTTGCAATATCTTGGATATCACAGATGCCTTAAAGCCCAGAGTCCATGGACATCAGTTCAGAATACTTGATAGGATTTCTGTAATTGGTATTGCTAGCTATATTGATCATGTTTCATTTTGGCTTTATTCTAATGTCTTGTATATCAAGTAAACTTATAAGTTCAATTATCCTTCTTCTATGATGTTTTCTAGGGGAGAGAGAGATTGTGCCAACCAGATCTAGTATAAATGGTTTGCTTTACTTGGCAGATGTATTTCTCAATAAAAATTAATAATATAGCATTCTTATTTATTACACACTTTTTTTTTTCAAATCCTGCTACTGTGGACTGCCTCCCTAAGCCTTTTAACCCAAGCTAAGTGGCAAGGTTTTATTTTGGTATGCAAAAATAGCAGACTCAGGTCAAGTGATGTAGTTTTCTTATTAGGGTCTTATGGAAGGCCTTATGGAACCTTATGGGCCTTACGTGAGCTCTGAGGGATCCAGCCTCCACATATCTTATAAATGGCAGTCATGGGACATATTATTTTTGTCCAGTCAAGCATTCGTATCATGAATATCTTGCTCATAATGGGAATATTAGAAGATATTTATTTTTTAAAGCTTCTTGACTTCTTTTCAGAGCCATATTTTCTTATAACAACTATTAATTATGTCATTTGAGAATATTTTCTACACTATGAAAATGCTTTAAAAACACACGAAATTCTAGCAAGTTAGTTTATGGATTGCAATAAAGTGATTCTAAAGCTTATGTTGAAAAGCAAAAAAAAAAAAAAAGCAGGAAAAAACAGGATAGTCAACACATTATTGAAGGAGAACTGATATGGAGAATGGACACTGCTATCTCCAAGACTTACTATGGTAAGCTACAGTAATTGAGACAGTGTGCAAAATAATAGGCAAATACATCAGTGGGACATAATAGAGAACCTAGAAATAGATATACATAAATAGAGTCAACTGATTTTTGACTAAGGAGCAAAAACATTGTAATGGAACAAAATTAACCCTTCCACAGATGGTGCTGGAACTACTAGACAGCCATATGCAAAATAATGAATCTATACACAGACCTTACACTCTACACAAAAAATTCACTCAAAATGGATCATAGATGTAGAAGTCCAATGAGCTATCCATTGAGCCACAGAGCCTAAAATGGATCATAGATCTAACCATGAAGTGCAAACTATACAACTCCTAGACAGTAACATAGGAGAATACCTTAGGTATGGTGATGTCTTTTTACAACAAAGAAACAGTCTATAAAATAAATAATTAATAAGCTGATCTTTATTAAAATTAATTAGAAGACAACCCTTGGCCGGTGTGGCTCAGTGGATTGAGTGCTGGCCTGTAAACCTAAGGGTCACCAGTTCAATTCCCAGTCAGGGCACATGCCTGGGTTGAGTGCCAGGTTCCCAGTGGGGGGTCATGAGAGAAGCAACCACATATTGATGTTTCTCTCTATCTCTTTCTCCCTCCGTTCCCCTCTGTCTAAAAATAAGTAAATAAAATCTTTAAAAAAGAGAGAGAGAATTAGAAAATAAGCCACAGACTCAGAGAAAATATTTGCAAAAACATTCTTATTCTTATATACAAATATCTTTGAAACTGTACAATAAGAAAACAAACAACCCAATTTTTAAAATGGGCCAAAATCCTTAACATATACTTCACCGAAACAGAAAAGCAAATAAGCATATGAAAATATGTCATCAAAATATGCAAATTAAAACAACAATGACATACCACTATACTCCTATTAGAATGGTCAAAATTCAGAACCCTGACAACACCAAATGCTGCCAAGAATGTAGAGCAACAGGAATGGTTTCTATGCATTGCTGGTAGGAATGCAAAATAGTACAGCCATTTGGAGGAGGTTTTGGCAGTTTCTTACAAAGCTAAACATATGATTCAACTGATGTGCTCCTTGGTATGTACCCAAACAAGTTGAAAACGCATGTCCATACAAAAACCTGCACACAGATGTTTATATCAGCTTTTTTCTTAACTTGCCAAAACTTGGAAGCAACTAAGACATCCTTTAGTAGGTGAATGGATAAACATGTTGTGAAACATCTAGACAATGGAATAACATTCCACTGAGCTACCAAGTCATAAAAAGTCATGAAGGAACTTTAATGCATATTACTAAGTGAAAGAAACCAATTTAAGAAACGCTGTATGACTCCAACTATATGGCATTCCAGAAAAGGCAAAAATATGGAGACAGTGAAAAGATCAGTGGTTGTCACAGAGGGATGGAGAGATGAACAGGCAAAGCACAGAGGAGGTTCAGGACAGTAAAAACACTCTGTATGATAGTATAATAATGGATATATATCATTGTCCATTTGTCTAAATTCATAGAAAGAACAATAAATGTGAACCATAGGGTAAACTGCCAACTTTGGGTAATTATGCTATTTCAATGTAAGTTCATCCTTAGGGGGAAAAATGTACCAGTCTAGAGAATAACATTGATAATGGAGGAAGCTATGCATGTGCGGCACAGGGGGTGTATGGGAAATCTCTATACCTTCCCTTCAATTTTGTTGTAAACCTAAAACTGCTCTGAAAAATAAAGTCTTTACAAAATGAAGAAATATTTATGATATAATGCTCAGTGGCTTTATATGACTAACTGCATATACACTGTGATCACAGAAGTGAAAAAAAAAATGGAAAAGAGCAATAGAAGCTAGAGTATGTTCAACTGAGGGGACTCCAAGTGGCAGAGTTTGTAGATCACAAGCCTGTTAATACAAGGAAGCATAGAACAAAACCTAACTGATTAAATCTAACCTAGAGAAGGGAGTACACACATGGCTCTCTCCAAAATTACGAACAACTGACATAAAAAAAAAAAAAAAAAAAAAAAGGAGTATGTTAATCCTACATTGATCCAAGGATCAGAACTGAGGCTGGTGAGTATGAGATATGTGAATGGGGTGGGGTAGAAAGATATAAGATTAATATCAGGATGACTTAAAGCAAGTAGAATATTAGCTGAAGAATATTGAATGTTTTAAATTGTAAGATCTCTCCCTGGAAGAGTTTAAGCAGAGATTGAATGACCAGTAGTCAGGAAGCCTGTTAAATGTATTCTAAGAATTGTATTGTTTGAAAAAGTTTAAACCTAAAGTGCTTGATGCTTTATGTAACTGTTACATACCTTGTATTGCACCACTAATTGGAAGGCCTATTTTTTAGACTTACGTACCTCTTGATTGTTTTGCAAATTTATTTGTTTTCTCTGCTTCAATCATTTAAAAATTTAAATTGTTTTTTTTTTTTAATTTAAGGTGTCTGTTAATTTATGCAGTGAATCAAACAACACATTCCTTAATATAGTACCTTGTCTTAAATTTAATTAAGAACTTAAGATTAGGATCCCTGGTTTTTAATAGATTTCCTTAATTTCCCCAATCTTTTTCTTTCTCTTTTGTTTTTTTCAAACATACATTCTGGGCCATGTATTCTAGGATTTGTGGATCTCAGGTTGTAACTCCAAAGCCTAGCAAGCCAGGAAGTGACTTCTGTTTTCTATAGTTTAGTGAGTGCACTTTATCAAGATAGAGACATATGGCTGTGTATGTGCATGTTCCACTTGAACATTCATTCAGCAGCATATCAGGATTTGAACCCTAAGTCATCCCCTTTACTCTCCTGACTGGGGACTATATATTTATATTTCACAGTCCTGTGGTGAGGTCAGCAACCCTCACAGAAGAATATCTGGAATAGATTCCCTTTATTCTAGACTTGGACTATCACAGGTGACATGACACAAATGCAAGTCTACTATTCACAGTTTCTAAAGCATAGCTATACCTAGCCGCATGGGGAGAGCTAAGCTGAATTCACTCTCCCCTGTGAATCATCAAAACCTTGTCAGTTGAATTATGGTTATAGGATCTAGTGTCAATGATGCATGGGGTGAGGGACAAAATAAAAGCACGAAACTCCACCTGTTTTCAAGACTACGAGTAGTGCAGGTAGAGTGGTTTAGCATTGCTCTTCAGGAAAAAAGTCATTATTTTATTTTTATATTGAGTACATTTTTTGCTGAAGTCAGCAAATACCAAATTATATAGATTAGTCAACTGACATGACAACCTGGGGAAGGGGCTCTAATACCATTCATTAAATAAGTTTTGTATAAAGGCATTAGACACAGTTATCTTCTTTTCTCTTCTTCATGTCTTTCCTTCCTGGATATCTTGCACCTCAGTTGAGGGCCATGGAGCAAGTATTCTAGACAGGTAGACACAGAAAACGCTGCCTTGTTAGCCACAGTCCTATATATGAGTAATCCCCTGCAGCAGTCAGGACACGTACATAAGCAGATCACCGTTATGCAGGGATAGCAAAAATGTCAGATTTTTTTTTTTCAAAATTACAGCTATTTTATGCTTCTGTTGTAGGATCTTAACCATTTTTCAGAAATGTCAGGCAAGATCAAAATAATGCTGCAGTGACTAAAAGAGCTTGATTAGCTAGTGGAAGCTGAAGGATCATGTTGTTTAGTGAGCCTTTGAGGGAGTCAGTTCATTGGTAGGAGAGAACCAGGGAGATCCAAGCCCCAGAAGGCCTGTGATAAATATTGGGACCCTTGAAGGGTAGATTATTGAGGTGGTCATGGTAAAAGCATTATTCTTCTAGAACACAGCTTCTCAACCTGGGGTAATTTTGCCCCTCAGGAAACAGTTGGCTGTGCCTTAGAGACAATTTTTGTTGTCGAGTCTTGATGGAGGAAGAGATGGACACTAAAGAAATCTAGTTGGTAGAAGCTGGAGATGTTGTTAAGCATCCTACGATGCACAGAGCTATTCCTCACAATTAGGTATTGTTTATACCAAATTGTCAGTAGTGGCAAGGCTGAGAAACTCTAATTGAGGAATTCATTTGGATTGGCCTTTAAATGTCAGCCCTCTGTTCCTCTATGACCCCGTCAACTTTAAGACACACACAAGAACTTGGCTTAATGTGTTGTTGAATTATGCAGTAATTAAAGCATGGGCTTCAGAGTTCAATGGCTTGAGTTTGAGTCCCAGGCAGCAAGTTGCGTGACCTCTGGCCATTTACAATTCTTTCTGAACCTCAGCTTGTTCATATGTAAACTAGGGCTAACAATGTCTCTAAGGATTCTTACGAGAAATAAGTGTTCTCATGAATGTTTAGTGAAGAATGGTGAAGATAGTTGATGGGAATGGAAGTAGATATCCCATAATTATAATGCCTCCATATTAATCGGGTCAGGAGACACATGTGAAGCCTATGAACCTGACACTGTGGTAGATGTTCCATTCCATTCCATACTTCATTACACTGCATATAATGAGAAGGTTTCCTGCTCTCCTTTTTTTTTTTTCCTGCTTTGCTCATTTATTGACAATCATTTGTATTGGCACTGTAGAGTCTAAGTAAAAGAAAAATGAAAACAAAAGGTAAAATTTATTAAGTTGTTACTGACTTGAATGTTGTACTTATTTTCTAACACATTGAACAAGGACTTGCACAATTAAGATAAAAAAGAACATTGCTTGTAGGATCCATATGTTGATACTGATGTTAGACTCACCTTTGTTGAGTCTTTGTATGGAAGAATATAGACAGTGGGGAGTGGATTTTAATAACATGTTATGACAAGACTGGGCCTGTGTTCCAATTAAATTATACTCATACAGGCATGTTTTCAACACCACCATCAGAAAGTAATCTTAATAGCTTCGGTTTTACATTTCATATTTTGAAATGGCTATTTCAAATGGCAAATGTTGTTTCTGAAAAAAAGATATATATTGTTTAAGTTGTAGGGGCATAGCATTTTTGGAGTAGAAAATGACTTTAAAGTGATGCTTGTTGCAATGATATAATGTGCCCTTTAAAAGTGAGTGACACAGAGTAGATATTCAAATGTAATTTTCTTTTCTTCTTCTGATATACAGTACTGCCATCACCATTACATATAAAATAACAAAGATTTGGAGATTAAATTATTGAGAGTTTACGGCAAAATCAATCTGTCTGTCTCAGTCTCCATTTCTCTCTTCCACCCTCCCTCACTCCCTCCCCAGCTCTCTTCCTTACTCCTTCCACCCTTCCCTCTGTGAATTCATGCATGTGCATGTGTGATCTTTACAGTTAATCAGGATACACTTTAACAGGGAAAAAAATTGAATGTTAGCCTTCTTGAGTGTCAGTCCATTTTCTTTGCACTATAATGGCGTGTCCCAAATCATGTCTTTTAGAATATGTATTCTGCAGAAATATAATTGTATTACATTTTTTCAATTACAGTTGGCATTCAATATTATTTATATTAGTTTCAGGTATATAGTGTAATGGTTAGAGATTTATATAATTTATGAAGCATTCCCCTTGAAAAATTCAAGTACCCACCTGGCACCATACGTAGTTATTACAGTATTATTGACTATATTTCCTACACTGTTCTTTACATCGCTGTGACTATGTTGTCAATGTCAATTGTAGTTACTAATCCCTTAATTGTGCTACATTTAAAAAATATATGTTCACGGCTAAATAATTTCATGGATACAGATTTAAAGTCCTTTTTTAAATAAGACTTCTCAGAGACTTTAGTATGTTTATATGGGTTTGGAATCCCAAAAAGGATATTGTTATATACAATATCTGTAACATGCCCCACGTAGTCCATGAAACATAATTCCAAGATGAGTATTATACTTCAGAATTGAAAGTGATGGAAAAAGGGTCTTACAAAAAATAGTTTTCATTTTCAATGTCAAGAAATTCAAGTGCTCATGTCCTCAAGTCAAGAGAAGAGAATTAAAAATTAGAATGTGGAAGAAAGTTAGTTGCATTTTTCAGAAGAGGCCTTGTTTTTCAAATATATTTCAGTTAACACATTTAGAATAAAATTTCTTTCTTTTCTAATAACCTGCTCTATCACAACTAATGTAGTCAGCTCTGATGCTAATTTTATGGTTGAGTTTTAAACAAGAAATCATTTACCTTTGGTGAAATAGGATTCTGTATTTGAATGAATGAAGTCTCAAAAGCCTCGAAGCTGGCTATAGTGTCTTTCACTGTGTATGTCTTTGCCAAGTTTCACTTTTTTATCCATCAGGCAGCATTGGGTCATTTCATGAATTATTCTCTGGGTATTTCCTTTCATTCTTTTTTTCTTTCTGATAGTCATACCCCAAGAGAAGTTAAAATAAAAAATGAATGAGCCTATATTCCCAATCAATGGGATCTGTGATCAGACCTGTAAAAACCTAAGAAAAGCTCCTATTCAACATAAACAACAGAAGAAAACTGAAGTGTCTCAGAAAGAGTGTGCATAGAGATAGGCTGTGTCCTGCGCAGCTAACTCCAAGATCCCTGATCTCACTGTATTTGCCTCTAAGAGCCAAACCGTAAAGTGTTCGAGCCAATAGTTAAGCACATGCCAGCTGCCAGTCAGCAGTTCTTTACTCGAACCAGATTGTAAGTTCAGCACTTCAAGTGGAGAGTCTACGAACCAGTCAGCAGGAGAATTTTCTGCTGCTCACAGAGCATGTTGCTATGCCTTCTGGAACTAGGAGGGAGAATCTAGTAAACCATGTGACCATTACAAATTGAACTGCAAAGTGGAATTCACAAAGGTCACAGAATATCAATAATTCACCTTAAACTAGTAATTTACTATCATTTCTATTCTGGCCCATTTTCTTCACACTGTTTCATTACTTCAAGGTCTATCTTTTCCTCTGTCATCATATAATCTAGTCTATCGTTTCTTAATTAAAGTGTGGCTGCACATTTTTTCTTGCAAGCTGCCATATATTTTAAATGGCAGTTTCCTTTTCTACAAGGTTCTAAGAAATGATTTTAAAAAGCTGGAAAACAATCAACTGTGTACTTTAGCTTTGTCAGTGCCACAGAACTTGACAGTACACTGTCACACATTACAAAGGCAGGCAGGGAGTAGGGAAGGATAAATAAATTTTCCTTGCCTGCTAATTTCTTACTGACATAGGAAAAGGATGCTTCCAATTGATGCAGGCCTCTCCCTCATTTGAGCAGATTAGCCGCTGCTCAGAAGCCCATCTGACATCCACCAAATCCCACCTAGGTTCATTTAACCTAATTGTTCTCCTTTCTCAGTGTGTAAGACCTGTGCTCATCTGAGACTCAGGACCTTCCTTGCCTCAGACAGCAAAATGTACTTTGTTGCAAACAAACAAAAAAACCAAAACTCCTCCAACCATCCCCTTTCTCAGATTGAACTAGCTGGAGCTAGGGTTGATTTTCCTTACTTGGAAACTGCAGATGCTCTGCAGCCAAGGCAAGGCATCTGGGCAGCTTCTGTAGGGCTCCAGGGACTGTCAGCAGGCTTTCCATCTGTAGATACTGAATGGACCAAGTGAACCTTTCTCTCTAAACATTTTTGGTTGCAGGGACTTTTACGAGTTCCTTTTACACAAATGCAGATGGCTTCACCAAGAGAATATCAACTTTGTTCTTAACTCTAAGGAATCTAATTTTACAATCTGTAATGGCTGAGAACAGATGTTAAAGAAGTCATATGGTACTGTTTCCTTAGAAAGTTTTTACCTGGTGATGCTAGTGAAATGGTGGGAAACATGGGACGACTGTGGAATTTGGAGGACTATATTCAGTTCTTCTAAGACACTGTCTGAAGTGTCCCCAGTATCTCATCTTGTGCTAATTTCAAAACCCAGGCAGAGAGCTGTTGGTTCAATGTGTTTGTCACCACAACTATGGTCCTAACTTTGAAAGATATATAGGGCTTCCCATCTATAAACTGTTAGGGATGTGTTTCTGGCTGAAAATGTAACAAAGGTGTATCACAGATTCAAAGCTTTAAAGGGGCAGAATGTCCAGGGTGTAACAATCTCCTGAATACCAAACACAGCCAAAGGAATCTTCCAGATATTGTTATAGTTCAAAAGAAGCCTCCTAGAGTGCTAGAGAAATTCTACAATTATTTACCCATGGACAATTTTTTTCCCTTTTGAATGATGACTAAGATGTATAGAAATGTTATGTTCTGAACTGTGGTGAAACTCCTCTCTTTGACTGTGTCCTTTTTTATGCTCCTTTCCTTTGGCTCATTCTCTCCATGAAGTCCTTACTCATTTCCAGTCCACAGTCTCCCTTCCCTTTATACAGACTGTCATTCACTCAGAGTGTCAGAGCCTTCAGCCTTCAATAGCCCACTTGTGAGTGGCCTATGCAACTTAGCTTTCTTCCCCCCAGTGAGTGTATCAATTCTTTGACAACAAGGGCTATGTTTTTCACTGTTTTTGTGGCTCTTAAAGGACCTGACATAATCCTAAGGTACACCCCAGGATTTCATTAAGCACATGTTTATTGATTAATTGATTGCTCTTCTTCATGAAAGTTAGGACACTGTTGCACTACCTTAATTTAAAAGAAGCAGTGCTCCTAGACTTAATGGGGGCATCAGTTTATAAGTTGTATGTATCTAACCACTATGCTCTGTACCTGAAATTAATATAATGTTAAATATCAAGTGTATTTTTACAAATTAAAATTAAAATTGAAAAGAAAAGCTGTGATACTCAGAAATGGGAGGCTAAATTTAAGAAAATCAGAAGAGGGAGAGATGAAGAATTTGGCTCTGACCAAGTCTATGCTTCAGGATGCAGAAAAGTCAGATTTTCTCACTCAGACTCTGTTATGATCAGGTATTGAATTTGTCAGGTATTTGTCCATAAAAAGAAACAGACTGTTTCCCTGCATCAAGTGATAAAAAGAAAAATCAGGCATCGGATTTAATTAATAATCATATAAAAGCCCATTTCACAGCTCATTACTTCAAACAGCCCAATATGAGTAATTTGAAAGGGGGGCTTGGGCAAACATGGGCGTTCATGTTTGTGGTCTTCATAGTGACCCATAGCCAAAGGAAAAAAAGTGAAACCATTTTGTGTTCCCTAGCCAACTGATAGTTTTTGCCTCCATTAACCCAGACTGTAACACAAAAGAAAAAGAATCAAGAAAAAAAAAATTTAAAGCCCACCCTCCTCGATTTGCTTCACTAATAAGGCTACAAACTCTTAGTCATTTACCTCCTCCCTTTACCCCTCCCTTTCTCTTTTCATTTCATTTAACTGAAGGCAATTCATCTCATTTTAATTAATTTTTACTTGCAGCATTATCATCCTGAATATAAAGGCAAAAAGCTTTTTTTTTTTTTAACTACAAAGCTAACAGCATTAATTACTAGTACAGTAAATGCATTGGCACCCGCAAGCTGAGTGGGTTCCAAGGAGCTGAGGCAGCAACTGGTGAACATCTCCACAGCTGGAAAGGGTTTAGTCACAAAGGAGAAATATTTCTATGGCAAAAATACGAAGGCTGTCTTCACACTGATTGAGCCACTGTTTAATTGAAGGTGGCAGAGCCTACAGACTAGGTAAAGCACTATTGCATTACAGAAAAAAAGTTATTCATAGAGAGTCTCTCTGGACTTCTTGCTAGGTCTACCATCAGATGGGAACCTAGAAATGGAGCAAATTTTGAAATATATGAGAATAGTTGCAGTGGCATAGCACTACAGTACGGATGAATATAATATCAAATGCCCTTTTTATACCACCTATTTAGTGTTTGCTACTTAGTAAGAAGCAGTCTCATGATGTGCTAAAAAAGCCGAAAGCTAAAACCTGGTATGTGGCTAGACAGTACTGGCCAACATTTGCATATTAACCTAGTAAACTGGTAAAGACAAGCAAAATTATTATATCTACAAGCTTAAAACGCTCAATAAATACATCATAATGGAGCCTTCTAAGTGTTTACCTTCTTGCAACTTATGGGCATTCTGTGTTTGGCAAACAAAATGTCAGGAACACACATCCCTACCAGTCTGTAGACATCTCATAGAACAAGCAGGCTCCTGTTTCTGCCCCAACATTTCCTTAACCTGCTGTCCAAGGATTATACACAATCCTGCACCTTTATCATTCTCTACACACAGCTCAATAATTTCCTCCCAGGCAATCCCCTTTGTTTCCAGACATTTCTACATGTTTACTTAAAACCTTCCTTCCCTTCTTGCCCCCACTTCCTTGTAAGTCAGTTAGCCTCTCATTTTATATCTCCCTTGAAATTTTTAGTCAATAACTCATCAGTTAAATGTGGTTATGAAAACCTACCTGTACCATCTGCCAGCTCTGAAATTATGTAGGGAAAAAGAGAATGTGGTCTCAAAACTACTGAAGGTCTTGAAGATGCCCTTATGCCTTCTTCAGAAACTCTACCAAAGGCATCACACCTCTCTTCCCTCTTGAGTAATTTCCCCTGAAAACAGCTTCTTGAAACTATAATTTCTCCTAAAAACAGCTTCTTAAAGATTTTATTTATTTATTTGTGGAAAGAGGGGAAGGGAGAGAAAGAGAGAGAGAAATATCAATGTACAAAAGACGATCTAAGAGATGATCCTCAGATCCATTGCCTCCTGTAAACCCAGCCAGCAACCTAGTTCTTACTGGGATTCGAACTGGCAACCTTTTGTTTGCAGGCCAGCATGCTGGCACTTAACCCACTGAGCCACACCAGCCAGGGCCCAAAAAAAAAAAAACCATTTTCAAAAGAAGTTTTGGTATTTTTGTGAAATTTCTATGAGAAAGCTTACAAAATAGAAAAAAAATAGAGAAACTTAATTGCTGGATTTAATAAAATTTTCATAAAAGATGACATTTATTTGGATTTAAATTTGTCAAACATTTTTACTACTTGTTAAATCCCAATGAATTCACTGATCCCTAGAGCAATGTGATAGAGCTGGTATTTCCCAAGTGGTTCCTCAGGTTATCATTTGAAAAAGCCTATAGGAAATACTAGACGAGATATTGAATAGATTACCTGCTTGCTCTCAAGACCCCAGCTTCCGTCACAGGTAAAGAGGGGATTAATGTTAATCTTCTTTTTAAAACCCATGCTAGTTTTCTTATGGTGCCAACATTTGCTTTACTCAACATGTTTTCCATATAACAGCACTTAGAATTGACCTCCCTTATTTGGAAAAATTTTTCACATTTAACAAGAACAAAGTGATTGGCACCAATACCAGAATAGCATAACAATGCCCATGAGAATCACAGTAATTGTAATAGCTAATATTTAATTGAGTACTTACTATATAAATAATTAATTACCTTTATTTTAGGTATAAGGAAGGTGAGGTTCAGAGAGTTCAATGTTTAGCCCAAAGTGATGTGATTAGTAGAGAGTGAAATCTACACTCAGACTTAAGTCCTTCTACTTCCAGAGCCAGAGTTGTAAGTATTCAGTGATGCAGCAATTGTATATTTTGGTGTGTCTCCTCCACACTTGATATCCTTTAAGAATGATTAATGTATGACTTAGCCTTGGCAAAATTGATTTCTCATCAAATACTATCACAGGAGGCTTTCTGAAGGGATGTCTTCTCTAACACTTTGCCACCTCTTCAAGAATTTGGATGAGTGTAGGAAAAACTGGGACCTACACATAATAAGGAGGATTTTTAAAAACATTAAATTCTTAAAAACCAGCAGGAATGATGTTGTCTCTTATTTGAAGATGCACTCTACTTATCTTACACCCCGTATTTTGTCTTTTGGACCTGGCTTAAGTTACTTTTTTCCAAGAAAACAAGTTTGTACCCATTATGTACAAATATGCATCAATGTGTTTAGATAGCTATATCCTTGTATATGAATAATATGAACTAGTAGAATTTAGAATGCTTTACCATTATTTTCCTTTGAACCAACACCAGTATTACTAAATTTTGATAAGAATATAAAAATCACAGCTGTTGCTATGCTAAGCAAAGTTATACAGTTGGAGGTTATGACCCTCTAAAATGTGACTCAACTCATTCACTTCCATTGTTTATAACTGAGGTGTCACCTATAACATTCATAAATAGAGGAGAGAGAAGAGAGAAGAAAAAAGTAAAGGAAGTGGTGAGATGATAAAAGACATAAGAAAAATAGGAGAAGAGAAACAAAAATAGAGAAGGAAAACAGGAAGAAAAATTCTATTTTGGGAAAAAATAGCTTGGGGATATAGATAGATAGATAGATAGATAGATAGATAGATAGATAAAATCAATTAAGCAGGGTAAAGCTGAACTTTGAAGGTATATTATACTCAGTCATTTAACAAATATATATTCACCACTTGATATGTACCTGATGTATGGAACCAAATGAGAGAAGTAAGTTTTGACCCATAAAGAGTGTATAAATACATATTCTGATTAGTTCTATGATGAAAGCATACCTGAGAGATGTTCCTTAGATTGGGAACAGTTAAGGTTGGGTAAGACGACTTCAAAGAATGGTTAAACTAAAATTAGAAAGAGGAGAAGGTTCTCCCTGTGTGAAGAGCAGTGCATCAGTTATAGTAGAAAATGTTCACAATATAGCAATCACTTTGTGAATCCTAAGCAAGTGACTATGTGACGATTTATATGCCACACATAAAGGAGGGGGTGGTTTAGAGGAACTTGGAGCAGAATGGAAAACCCAAGTTTCATTCTCTAGGTGAACCCCTTTAATTCCTTGATGATAATGATAGAAGTGATCAGGATAAAACACTGGTTGCATATTTCTGGGGGAAAAAATAATCATGACCTAAATTTGTTCCAGAGTGAAGGGAGAAGAGAGGAAGGGCTACAAAACACAATTCAGTGCTGGCTGGTGTGTGAGAGTGGTGTGGAAGGGGAATTGGTGGGGCCTGCTTCCTCAGGTTCCACTGCGGGGAAGGTCGAAAAAGGTAGTCATCCTATTATAATAATGCCAGCCATGCACTTTATGATGCCCATCTGTGATGTGTCTACACTCCACAAACACACACACACACACACACACACACACACACACACACACACACAAAGAGAACAATAAACCTGGAAGGAATTAAATTATCTAATATGTACTTTTGCAAGATGTGAGCCATAAAAGGATGGAGAATAGCCAATTCTCAATGTCACTGACTCTAGACAAGGGAGTGCTCATGGTGTTACTAGAGCCTTGAGTGATTCTCCAGTGGCCAAAAGATGAGTTCTATAGGCCAGAGGATAGTGTCACTGTGAGACAGTTATGAGAACAGCTTCTGGTGATAAAATAGAGCAAATGGACTGCTCTATCCCTCCAGCAAAGGTCAGCAATGAGATGAGAGAGAGCCAAGGAGTACCAAAAAGAAAATGTAATTTGCTGGGATCACCTTCAAGTAGAAGTGAAATAAGTGGCAATTTGTCAAACTTTGATGCTGTCCCTCTGGGGTACACAATCAGCTATTTTCAGAAGTTGAGGAGACAGGCTATCATCTGAGGAGGGGGCTTGACTGTAAAGCATAAGAATGATTACAAGCCTTGTGCCTAACATTCAGGAGAATGGTGGAAGGGCTGTTTGGGGATTCGTGGTGGTTGTTCAGTAGAGTAGCTTACGAAGTGCTGGAGGAGAATTAGAAAAACCTATCAGTTGCATACTGGGCGATTCAATAATTTTAACCTGAGAAAAGGAGAGATTTGAAGAGGTACCATGAAGAGCATTCAATTTGATTTTGAAATCTGGAGAGCTAAATGCATAGAGCATAGTTGTGAAAAGATTAAATAATCCAGTCCCAAGGCATAGAAGAAAAAAATACGAAGATGAATGCTTATTTTTTGGCATTGGAAGATGATTTGTAAAACTGAGTGTCTGTTTAGAAAACTGATTATTATTTTAAAGAACCAAACATCATAATTTAAATCAGCTTAGGGCAATGTTTATTTTCGGCATTTTATTAATTCTAAAAATATATACAGGAAATAATAGAATAATGCATTAAATATGCAATTCCCAGACTTAATAGTTACCATCTATTTTTGATGATATATTTTAAAGTCAATTAAAGACATCCGATATTTCACCTGTAATAATGAAATTTTATTGATAATTTCAAAAATACATTTTTGTACATAGCCTCAGTACCATTATTACACCTCACACAAATAACAATAATTTCTTTATTCCTTAATATCATGTACTATAAGGTCTAGATTAATTTCCTAGGACTACCACAACAAACGACCACAAACAAGGTGGCTTGAAACAATAGAAATCAATTGTCACACTTCTGGAGACCAGAGATTCAAAATTCTGGTGGGGCAGGGATGCACTTCCTCTGAAGCCTCTAGAGGAGAATCCTATCTTGTCTCTTCCAGCTTCTGGTAGCTGCAGGTTTGTGACAGCATAACTCCGATTCCTGTTTCTGCAAATAACCTTCTCAACTGTGTCTCTGTGTGGTTTCTTTTTCTGTCCGTGTCTTATCTTAGAAGGACACTAATCATTGAGGTTAGGAGCCATCCTAAATCAAGGGTGATCTTATTTTGAGATTCTTAAAATTACACCTGCAAAGAACTTGTTTCTATAGAAGGTCACATTCACAGGAACTGGGAATTAGGACTTGGGCATATCTTCTAGACAGCCACTATTTATTTTTACTTTTCTATTATAGTTGATATTCAGTATTATTTTGTATTAGTTTCAGGTATACCGCATAGTGGTTATATTTTTGTATAATTTATGAAATGATTCTCTGATAATTCTAGTACCTACCTGGCACCATATATAGTTATTATAATATTATTGACTATATTCCCTATGTTGTACTTTACAATCTAATGACTGTTTTGTAACTACCAATTTATACTTCTTAATCCCTTCACCTTTTTCACCTATCCCTCCACCCCCCCAATCTGGCAACCATCAGTCCACTCTGTGTATCCATGAATCTGTTTCTAATTTTGCTTTTGTTCTTTAGATTCCACATATAAGTGAAATCATATGATATTTTCTTTCCCTGACTTATTTTGCCTAGCATAATACCTTCTAGGTTCATGCATGCTATCACAAATGGTAAGACTTCATTCTTTTTGTGCCTAATATTCCACATCACTTTATCACATATTCTCTATCTACTCTCCTATTGATGGGCACTTGGACTGCTTCCATATCTTGGCTATTGTAAATAATGCTTCAATTAACATAAGAGTGTAAATATCTTTTCAAATTAATGTTTTGGATTTCTGCATCTAAACATGCAGATGTGGAATTGCTGAATTATAGGATAGTTTTATTTTTTAATTTTTTGAGGAAACGCAGTACTGTTTTTCATAATAGCTGCATTATTTTGCAGTTGGGTGCCAATTGTATCCATTACAGGGTCCATATTCAAATTTCCCCCAAATTATTTCTAACATACCCTTTACACTGGTTTGTTGAAATTACTATCCAAGTTCATTCAGTGGGCAAAGTACTTAATTTATTAGCTTATAAAATTTGCTTCTGATCAATCAAAAGTACTATAGATTTACTCATATGACAAATATGGATCAATACTAAGCACTTCCTAGAGGCCAGACCTACTGTCCTAGTGGCCGGATATACATACACGGTGGTGAACAAGATGGACAGGGACTCACACTGAAGGTCATCCGAGGGCTGGCAGCACCCTTGCAGAGCAACATGGCCTCGCAAGCACTGCTTTAAGCTGAATGAGCTGAAGGAATGTGGCTCTGGTGTACGGATATAAACTTCTTTTCTTTTGTGCCTTTGACTTCTGCAAGGTTGACTGGCTTTTTCTCAGGTCTCAGGATTTTTGTCATGTGTTGCTTCATCGGTTACATGTTTAAAGGCACTTTATAGACCAAATGATTAATGAGGAGCTAGAAAATGAACAGGCTAAAAAGACTTTTGGAAGATAAGGAACATCTTTTACCCAGAAAAATATATCCTCTTTAGCTGTTTGCTTTTTGGTTTTTCTGTGTTATCTAGTTCTGGATTCTCTCTTTTGTTATGTTCTATTGGGATCTGCCAGCAAGTTGACAAGTTATTATACGAAGAAAAGAAAGAACCTGAGAATGAATGTATATCTTTTTTTAAGGAAGCCCTAAGGAGTATGATTTTTAATATTGCTCACCTGTTTCTTGGATGTATTATGCAAATGGCTGAGTGGAGAAATGTTCACTAAAATGCTTAGAAATCCTCAGGTGAAGGGTCTAATTAAATGAGCATTACTATTTTTATTATTTTGTGGGTATGGTTTAAAATAATTATGGTTAGATAATATGAATAGTTGTTCCTTGAAATAGCTAACCTGGCAGCCTGGTATGGAGGCTATGATCTTGGAGTTGTAAGCCTAGTTGAGTCATTAAGTAACAGAGAGCACAATCTAATTAAATTTGACATCCTCACATGGGGAATCATACCCACAGGTAGTACTACAGCATGATACTTCAGGAAGGATTTTTATTTTTTTAAAGAAAGTTCATTAGAAAGAGACTAAAGGGAAAAGTTTAGAAATGAAATTTATGAAATCAGCTAAGGAGCCACTCTCAAGTATCCCCCTGGAGAAAGAATTAGAGCCGTGAAAGTTTCATCAGTTTCCAAAGGGTTAAACAATCTTCTGTGCAGTTGTAACGCACAAAGGGTCAGACCTCAGGCAGCCTGGTTGTAGGACTGGAATCACCACAGACCTTAGTCTCTCCTGCAGCTAAATACTATTGCATGCACCCAGTGTGTCACTAGAGAAAGTGGTCCTCTTTAAATGGGAGGGAGGTGGGGAGGGCTGGGGTGGTGGGCTGGGATGGGAGTAAAAGAAAACTACAAGAACAACAATTAAAATAGAAAAAAAATTAAAAAATGTTAAACAAAAGTACTACAATATCAACATTAAATGCCAAATCATCAAAAGGATAACATGCAATATCACCACTTTAATAAAACTTCAAGTTTTATTTTTTAAATTGTTTTCAAATTTCTGTTCATGTGAACATATATTTTACCTGGTTGAGATACTTGTGTGCAAACCATTTTGTGGTTTCCTTTTTGTATTTAACATGATAGTCTAAACATTTTCGGCAACTTTCAATTCTTATATATTTTGATGTTAAATGGCTTATATATTTTAATGTTAAGTGGCTTCCTAATATTTTATTGTATTTATATGCCACACTAGATAAACCTTCTATTTCTGGACATTTAGATTGATTCTAATTTGTTATTACTATAGATAAATTTCAATTAATTTTTGACCCATAAACAGTTCTGGTATAATGTAAGTGCTTAATAAATATTTGGCAAAGGGATGAATATAACTATGTTTGTCCTTTCTTGGCTAGTGTTGCCAGTAATATCATTCTGATTTGGGAATTTCTATTACTTAATCCCGAGTTGTGTATTTTACAATGTCACCAAATTATATGAATACTTTTTTACTCTTGACTTCCCCCACATTTGTTATTCGCTAAATATTAAAAACAGGTCTAGATTAATTGTTTCTTTAGTTTGTATGCATTGCACTGTGTCTATATTATACAAAAGAACAATTTACCTTTTATGTGGTTTGTGTACTTTGAAAAGAGAATTTTTTAAATGGAAAACCACCAAAATCCATTCAAAATGGGTGAGAAGATAAATGATGAGAAAACAAAGATCAGCAGAGGCAGCAGAGGTAAGGAAGATGTTAAATTCCTTCACAGAGGCCACCCCTGGCTCCTATAAAATCGTCTCTTCTCTTCCTTTCCTCGTGCCCCAGTATACACTGTTCACAGCACAAAACTCTCAAACACAGCTCTTATCATCCAATTTCACACCCAGACCAAAAGTCCAACCAACAACATTAGAATGGCAAATTATGAGAATAAGCCTTTCCTACCTCATATTTGAATAGCTTGACATAGAAATAGGTTTATGCCCTAAAGGGGATACTTAAATTTTTTTAAATGAGCACCAAATAAGTAGTTATTAAAAAGTAACTTTATCCATAACAGGTGACTGTCAGTGCATAAGATGAAACCTAGGGAAATTTAAAAAAAGTGTCTAATTCTATTTTTACAATCATAAGATAGGTATAACATCACATCCAGAAAGTAACAAGGTTCCCAAAATCACACAGCTTAGGGTCGGAGCCAGAACTTGAACCCATATGGCAGGGCAAGGGGGGGGGGGGTGCAACCCCATCATTATGGATCTTTCTTCCAGAAAGAGAATCGGCTGCCAGTTCCAGTGGAGGTGAGCCCATTGTGAGGCTGTCTCCTCAGATACACAGTCTTTCAGGAAGGGCAAGAGAAAAAGGCCACACCAATGGGTTTATGGCACCCCACCTACACCCATGCACGGTGGGGCAAAAACAGTTTACAGTTGTGAATATGCAAGAGTTTATTCTTATATTATTATGTTTAAATACTGTATCAGTTTCCATACAAATAACTGAAACCTACTTATGCCCCACTCTGTGTGCCCATTCTGTTCACGGAATGTCACCCAGAGGTTTTTAAACTGTTCTCAGCAAAGTTGTGTGTTTTCTCTCTGGGTCACAGTGGGGATGGAGGGAGTCAGACACCAGGGCCTTTATCAGTGCCTCTCAGCACAGCTCTACCATCTCTTACATACAGCAAAGGTCTGTGTAAGATTTTGTGATCATGAAGGTTCTGCCTTTCTCATACTCTCACACACACACACACACACACACACACACACACTTGCAAACCACTGATCCATGTGAGCTATCTCATTTTAGAGGAAATCCTGTGGAGGTCCAGATGGGTGGAGTGGCTGAGTGGTTTCCCCAGCTGGTTAGGAGATGAGGTGGGAGAGCAGAGAGGGCTGTAATGTTGAGTCCTGAGATTCTTGATCCCAAACCTACCTCCGTTTGTTTGTCAGATTTGTTAACTTGGATGAGTCACTTAACTTGCTGAGCCTCAATTTTCTTGTTTATAAAATGGGGCAATTAAAACTTTTATATAAGCCTGTTTTAGGATAAAATGAAGCAGTGTATGTAAACAACTACTTTCAGTATTTTAAATAAATGTTTAGATTATTTTTGTTGTCTCCCATTTTCTTTCATCTCAGAGTCAGAACTGAAAACATACTTCCCGAATCCCATTTAATACTCTTTTAACTCCAAAGTGGCTGTTTTTCCTGCTCATGTCAGAATTGTTTTCCATTGTGCTTGATTACAGCAGCAGATAAGTGGCCCCCAAATCCCTGATCTCATTCCTCAGTTCCAGTTTGATAAATACAAATCCTGAAACTCTGAAAGCCTGAGGATCCGTAATGGCTGCTTCCTAACCCAACAACTCCTGATGTCTGGTATAAAAAAGACAGCAGTGTCTCCAACTGTCTACCTTCCTTAATGCGTGACACCACAAAATGTCTCTTAGTCCCGAAACCCTACTTCCCCAAAACTGATAAATTGTTCTCTATTTTACATCTTCCCATATGGAGCTCCGATTCCAACTAATCTCCTTCTATTGTCATTGTCCCTCTTCCTTTGGTACTTTGTTCCTTTTAGAGATGTCTCCTATGTATATTTGCATATGTGTATACATATATATTACACATAAAACATATGGTATATGTGCATACATACATACACATATACACACACATAGATGTGATTGACAGGGCAAAATGGCAAGACTTTATTAAAATGTAGATTCTTTGCTACTAGGGTTTATTGTTACCAGTAAGAAATTTGAACCCACCCAAAATAAAGTTAAAAAACTGAAGATTGATTACATGGTATTAAAAATGAAAGCAGAAGGGAGAGAGATGCAGTCCATTTAGGAGAGAAGTGCCTGGTTGTGGGAGGTTAGTGGTGAACTCCACTCAGTACTGTGGGCACAGAGAATACCGCAGTGCTGAGACACAGGGAAGCGGATTTGGCAAATCTGTATCAAAACTGTTGGCAAGTAAAGGATGGTGATGGGATAAAGGGGGTGCAGTTGTGACAAGGAAAGTGTTAAGTTAAACAGTAAAATTGTGAGTATATTTTGGTAGCAAATAACCAGTGAAAACCCACTGTTCCTGTACCTTCTGAAACAGCATTACCAGCCTTTTTGGCACCAGGGATTGGTTTGGTGGAAGATGATTTTTCCACGGACCGGGAGACTGGGGATGGTTTGGGGATGATTCAAGTATATTACATTCAAGCTCATCTCCTGCTGTGTAGACTGGTTCCTAACAGGCCCAGGCCAGGTACATGTCTTTTGTGGGGAGGTTGGGGATCCCTGTTATAAAACAGATCTCATCAGATAAAGCCTGTTATCATCTGTCTCACTCCATAGGTAATATGTTGACATTTGATCCATATTACTTGCTTCTGGGATCAATTACATAGTCAGTCTGTATCTTCTTTCTCCTGAATCCATGAGATGCTGGAAAAGTCTGCCTTTCCAACATCTAATGAGTTCTACTGCTCTTAAAAGGTGACTACATGGAAGAAAGGATTTCCACTCCTCTTCTTCCTTCCCTCCTCAAATCCCCACACTTGCCTCCCACCTCTGAGTACCCAGACCACATAGTCCACATGCCCTGTTCTTTCTTGCATTATCAGATTGCTCAGTAGCATCTTCAAATGCTGAAAGAGTTCAAGACTAGACATGCTTTTCTCCGAGTTTTCAAGTGTGCTGTCCTTTCACCTGAACTTCTATGGCAGTAAAAGCCTCTCCTAAACCCTATGAACAAAATATTACTACTGCCTGGGTTATGGCGTGGGGTGGGAGCCTCTTGGTGGGAGCCCCTCATTGGCTCTCAGGGTCCCCTCTAATCCCGTACCCCAGCACTTAGGCAGACATAAGCAGTGTGGTACAGGGGCTGGAAACAAAAGCACAGGAATAGAAATACCTAACTTCAAACATTAACCTGAACAAATTACTTAAACTATCTAATCATCAGTATTCTCATTTGTAATTGAAGTTACTATCTTCATAGAGCTCTTGTGTGAAATAAAGAAGCAAATACTATGTAAAATGTTTGGCACAGTACTTGTCACATGACAGATCCTTTATACAAGAAAATAGAAAACTATAATCCTATGTGCTTCTTCCCACTGGAGTGTAAACTCCTTAGAGCAGAGACTATGTCTTAATATCCATACAGAACATAGTAGACAATACGGAAGTAATGAATGCAAGAATGTTTGCATTTATGAATAAATCATAAAACATTAGCTCAGAAGATTTAAATAACTTGCCCAAAGTCATCCATTGTTAGAAGGGCTGAAATTTGAGGCCAAATATATTTTATTGTATGCTGCCAGTCAGTCTTCTGTAACATAAATACTTTTCGTGAGTTTCTTTACTTTTTGAGAGTTGGATTTTGCTTTTTCAAGCACAATTCCTTGAGCTCTACAGGCTTCATGATGAAAACAGCTATAAATCATTGGGCCTTGATATTAAAGTGTTTTGGCTCAATTACCTGCATGAATTTATCTGTTCGGTGAAAGTGTGAGCTCATACCACAACAGCCAACAGCAGTAAGGATTAATCTCCTGAGTCTTAATTAAAACAGTTTTTGGAGACTACAACAGCCTCAGAAAGTGCCAGAAATCTCATTTGAAAGCTTCCTGATTGTGATATTTCCAATGTCATATTGCAGAGTCAAGAAAACTGGGTGTTTGAAATAAGCTTAGGATAAGAACAGCCTCACTTAGTGCTTATCTTAACCACCAAACCATCTGTTCTGCTCCCATCATGGTTCTGAACAGTACATAAGAACAAGCATTCTCCTCTGCCTGTTTCATTTTGCATCAGAACATGATCTATTTCCAAAGTAGTTTATTTCTCTCCTTTCCCCATCAAGTAAAGCAGAAACTATCTGTGAAGATTTCAACAGAATTGAATCTTCACCTCTTCCTAATACCTCCTCCCCTAAACTCCTCCATAAATATATCCTGTTTTAAACTCATAGTTATTTCAGTGAAGTATATTTTCCTACTATTCACATCCAATTCATTATGACACCAACTAATTTTTTTTCCTAAACAGTTTCTTGTATCTCTCCCCTCCCTTTCTCTTTACCTCATGTGTTAGATTATTATAAAAATTTTATTTTCTGTTTCTGTGCTTTTAGATTCTCTCATGCCTGTACCATCTCAGACAAGATGTAAAAGTAATAGGTTTTAGATAGTAAAGCATGGCTACCAGGAAGAAACAAACAAAACAAAACAACCCTGAGAAGCTAATTTGATCCTATGCTCTATTACAAGATGTGCATTGCCCAGAACAAGGACAATGAATGTCACTTTTCTTCTCTGTCCTCATCAGAGCATACCTAGAGCAGTACATTCAATTCTGGGCACATTTAAAGAGCATCAAAAACTGAAGGAGTCATGATCGAGAGTGATCCAGATGGCAATGGGCCTGGAAGTCATGGGAGGTAAGGGACAAAAAAAAAAAAAAAAAAAAAAAAAAAAAAAAAAAAAAAAAAAAAAAAAAAAAAAAAAAAAAACCCACAAAAAATAAGGAAGTTTATTTGAAAATAAAAAGGCTAAAGGGAACAAGACAAACTAAGATTACAAGGTGTATCACATAGTACAATAGTAGGAGGAGATTAAGCTTACTTGCAAAGATAAAACTTAAACTACTGATTGGAAACTAAAAATAAGTGGATTTCAGATCCATCTAAAGAAGATTTTCTAATGTTTGATTTATATAAAAAGGGTTGAGCACCTTTGTGAGGTCCTGACTTTCCTCTATCAGAAGCTGTTGTCTGTCTAGTTAGTCCAGATTTTACAGGATATACTCATGTTAGAGAAGGGAAATAGATCACATAACCTTTTCGATTATCTGAAATGCTTAATAACTGTGATTCTTCAATCATTTGAACCTTGTTATTCACCTTTTCTTTTCCATTTTTCTTAAAACAATTTTATTGAGGCGTAACTTAGATATAAAAGTCAGCCAACTTAAATGAACATTGGAACTTATTAAGACTTTATTTTTTCTTATAGAAGTTGTAGGTTCACAGGAAAATTGACAAGAAAGTAAGATTTCCTATACAGGGACCTTCTGCCCCTCTTCATGCATAGCTTCTTCTCCCATTATCAACAACCACCACCAGAATGATACATTTCTTACAACTGATGATTCTATATTAACACATCATAACCACTTGAAGTCTACAGTTTACCTTAGGATTCTCTCTTCTTGTACTTTATAGGGGTTTGGACAAATGTATAATGGCATGTATCCACCATTATAGTATCATACAGAGTATTTTCACAACTTTAAAAATTATCTGTGTTCTGTCTGTCCATTCTTTCCCACCAATGCTGGAAACCACTGATCTCTTTATTGTCTCCATAGTTTTGTCTTGTCCAAAATGATTAATAGTTGGATTCATACAGCACATAGCTTTTTCGGATTGGCTTTTTTCACTTAGTAGTTTGTTTAATGTCCCCCCATGTCTTCTCATGGCTTGATTGCTCATTTCTTTTTAGCACTAAATAATATTCCATTGTCTGGCTGTGCCCTCATTTATATATCCATTCAGCTACTTAAGGATGCCTTGGTCACTATTTATCAATTTCTTAGTGAACACCTTTTGCTTTAATCAACCTATCACCTACAGGTGAGCCTATCACCTATAGGTGAAGTTATTTTCACCTATCGTGGTTTATCCTGATCATGGTACCACTGCATATAGATATCCACTCCTGGACAATCTATGCCCATCATCTCCCTCAAAGTCAAATCAAAGATTTTTTACATTAATCTCACCACTCTGATTGCTTGGCAGCTGAATTAGTGAGGGTTCATGCTTAGAGTCTACAACAAATATACCAGAGGGGAAAAACAGTGGCAAAAATGCAACAGCAGGTCTTTTCTCTCTTGGGTAACTAGCCCAGATGCAGGCAGTCCTGATCAGGGTGCTTCTGTATATCTGCAGTAAGTGGCCTCCACCTCTCTGACCCAGGCAGTCTTCCCCTTCTCACCTCCTTCAGCACCAGGCTCCTGGAAGTGTGCCGAGGCATTGTACACCCAATAATTTAAAGAGCAAACTTGGAAGTGGGGCATATCACCTTCATTCACGTTGCATTCACCAGACTTTTTCTCATGGTTGCATCCATGAATGCATGGTTTCTCGTGGTGGTAAGGAAGACTGGGTAATAGAGTCTTCCTTGAGTGATCAGAGACGAGCTAAAACACAAGTGTAGATGAAACGAAGAGTAAATGTTGGAGAACATCTCATGGTTAACCAGAGCAACCACTGAGCAATTACTTGCTTGAGTGTTTCTTTCTTTATTTTTCATTTTTTTGATAGTAAATTTTCCTTTTCAGAAAATGAAACTTTATTTTGAAGCATAATTTGCCATTAAAACCCATTTAAACTTTAGGAACAAATTCATATTTTTAAAATGTGTAGCCTTTGATCTAGCAATAATTTTCACATTGTCTTTCTTATTATGAAATCTCTATACTTTAAAACAAATGCCCCACAATTCTAAAAGGCAACAGTGAAGCTTCAGAATCTTTGAGTATAGTTTAAAAATACACAAATTACGAAGTGATCCACTGAAAATTCTCATATTGCTGGAACTTCTCACTGATGAGACTTAACAATCTGTACATTTTCACACAGGTTATACCATTATTGCAGAAAGGCAGCAGAATTTGGTGCTTATAGAGACAAATAAGCCAGGTTTCCTGAAAAATGCTGCTTCCTGGGGTATGCACATAGAGTTACAGTCACCTGCTGATGAAGAGGGAATAATGCTACAAGGACCTGGCACTTAAATAAACTTGAAACTCTAAAACCTGTTTTTATGATTTTTATTATAAGCTTTAAGCATTAGCTAGATGGTCATTAAATGCTTAAATAAGCATTTATAGTATCAAATCTATTTGGAAGGATGTCTCTGAAGTTGATTTTACTTCTGTAGTTTCTTTGACATTTTATTCTGTCTCTAAACAAAATTCTCTAAATTCTCAAAATTCTTTGACATTTTATTTTGTCTCTAAACAAAATTCTCTAAATTAAATCTCTGCCTTAATAGAGCAAATGGCAAAAATAAAATTTCATAGTGACTATGCTCAGAAGAATGTCAGTCTATATGGAATAGTTTCTCAATTACTTGCCTTTCTTTATTGTTTAAAATGGACTTTTCCAGTTATTCTGATCTTTATTAGGAAGTATCATGGTATCACCATAAATGAAAAAAAAAAAAACTTTCATTGTTAGCATCTTTAAGATTTAATTTTCTCATCGCTCCTGAATTGTTTTGCACCTAGAACTGAACGTTGTGCATCTTTACAATTGGCTGATCGTAAGCATTCTCTCAATTCCAATGTCCATCTATATGATACCATAGCATACATAGTTCATTATTTTCCAGAAGTACTAGACTGTAAATTGTCTCATGGCTACTCAACACATTGTATCAAGCAATAATATCCTGTGTTACTGGATTGGGTAAGAGCCTCCTTTCTTAGCAATCTTTTCAGTTGTTCTCACAATAAGAATCCGGTGGTACCCTGACTTGTCTCTTCTTTACAGGTAAGGAAACATAACCAGAATACTGACACAAGCTTTAACCCATAAAACCAAGGTCTCCTGCTCTGATCTCTCTCCTGCTTATTTCTTACATTTTGTTTATGTCTGAAAAACGAAGGCTGGTTGATAGCAGAATCCTCATTAAACAAGAAATGACATAGGCCTCTTTCTTCAAGATAAATTCTAACCCAAAATTAGTTGTTATTATTATTATTTTTTTTTTTGCCAGATAGATTAGTTCTTTTAAGTCTGGTGCCCACATCTGGGACATCCAATAAGAACTCAGCCACGTATGCATAGAATCGGCATACTGTTGCCCATTATTATATTTAAGCTGTGAATAATGGATGAGCTACCTTATCCTCTCTTAGATTCCCAGTATTTATTTTAAATACCCTCAAAGCTTTCAGCTTTCTCATATTTCTGGGTTGGCTGACTATAAAGTCAATCTAGCTTAATGCAACCTTAGTTATTGCTTTCTGATCATCTGTCTTGGACTTTTTATTCAGTCATCACTATTAGAAGTTTTCTCTACTACTGGACTACAATGTGTATTTATGTTTTCAAATCATCACCATCCTAATCACAAGTAAAACATGGGACACTAAAGCCAGATACATACTATTTATTTCTAAACAGTGTCCTATTAAGTGAAGAGTCAAAATAATAAAATAAAACCCCCAAATCTATTTGTTCAATTTGAGACTCTGGACTAAGAATGAAACACTAGCTCATTGCACACTGCTTTTCTCTGAGGGGCATGTTTCACCTTAACTTTTTTTATTTTCCCCAAATCAAAACTCCCCCAAATACATATGAACGTATGCAAACACTGAAACCACAGTGTATGCGGAAGACACCTCAGTTTGAAATTTACTGGCTTAAAAAAATCACACATATATAAAAAAATGTGGAAAACTATATGCATGGGGAAAAAAAGTGAACTACATAGAATTTGGAAAGGACATTTATATAAAAATAATTAAGAAAAAGCATAAAGCCCTGGCCTGTGTGGCTCAGTGGATTGAGTGCGGGCCTGTGAACCAGGGGCTCGGGTTTGATTCTCAGTCAGGGCACATGCCTAGGTTGCAGGCCAGGTACCCCGTGGGGGGGGGGGTGTGAGAGGCAACCACACATTGATGTTTCTCTCCCTCTCTTTCTCACTCCCTTACCTCGCTCTAAAAAATAAATAAATAAATATTAAAAAAAAGAAAAAGCCTAAAGTTTTATGTATACATTTATAATAAAAGCATTTTGCAAATCAGGATTAAGTACTTTTTTACCTTATAAAGGAAATCTAAAAATATAGCCAAATATTTAATGGTAAAATTAAGTATTGTGTTGATAATCAGTAACACTGCAAAGATGCGCTATGTCACAACATGACACAGAAAGCTTCATAAGCAGTTCAGCAAGACCAGAAAGAGAATAAAAGGCATGATGATTGGAAAGTGAGAATTAAAGCTATTATTATTTTCAGGAAATATGATTGCCTACATAAAGCAAGCAGATTTATACACTATTAGAACTATGAGATACTTTAGGAGAGTGTTTGGATATGAAATCAATATAGCAAATTCAATTATGTTTGTATACCTTAGCAACAAAGAACACATTCTGTATTCTCCTTTTGGAGTAACTTTAGTGGTGCCTGTATACAATGACTGAGGCTTAGATGCTTAACTTGCAAAGAGATGATGACTTGCAGGGCAGAAGGCAAAAGTTGCTGATTCCTAGGTGAGTTTATTGTGAGTAGGGAAGGTTTACTACGGCAGGAGTTACTGGAGCAGGTAATCAATATGGGTAGGAATGAGGCAAGGAAAGGATGTGAATGGGTGGGAGCAGGTTATTCTTGCTGATGTGATATGTAATAAAGAGATAGAGGCTAGGGTAAAAATGGAATTGCAAGTGTCAGAGAATAAATCAAAGACCTTGGGGGTGGAGGTGAATATATTAACTTGCCAGGCCACACCCATGAGGTCCTTAGAGTGATTCACTGGGGGTGGGGGTTGGGGTAGGGAATGTTAGGGGTCTCTAAGTTATGGAAGGTGGGAATTCATGGTGTTAATTCTAATTAACAATGAAAACCTAGCACCCTGGATAGGATAGCATGAGTTCCTTGGTCTCTACACAATTGGTTAAGGAAAGAGTCTTCAAGTTTGGTCCAGTAAAGGTCTAAAGTGGCGGGAAGGAGTCTCTCAGAGTTCACTGTACTTCAACAGCTTTAGCTGGTTAGAGCAAGTGCAGCAAAATACCATGCAGTTTCTCTATCTTCTGCGCAAGTGCCTTGGTAATGGAACATTGTCCTTTAACGAAACTAATGAGGGGTGACTGGATCTAGATTAGAAACCATTTTAAGGGGTTCGTTAACCTGTAGGCAAAAGGAAGCCACTGAAGTGCTCAAAGAACAGAATGGCCTGACTTCTGCTCTGAGGCTGGGGGCGCTCTGGCTGTCCTGCCAAGGATGTTGATGGGAATCACAGAGAGGACTTGACTGTCCCTGACTCTTCCCAAAAGATATTAATTTAGTTTTATGGAGAAAAAAAACACTAAAGCACAAAGATGGGGAAGGCACAGTCCCTACCTTCCTGAGAAGTGTTAATGGTAATAGCGGAAAAAAGATTAAATTAAAAAGAAAAAAAGTGTTAACATTTTGAATGTTTGGATGAGCATAGCATAAAGTGGCAAGGCTGTTTCTAAATCTGTGCAGGCTGGAGCCTCCTGAGCTTTACCAGGGCCTAAAGGAGACTCTCCTGGGAATGCCAATTAACAGTCTAGGCACACACTGGGAGCAAATGCATGCAAATGAAAAACAAACAAACCTGAAGGTGCAATGGAGGGGCATGGGGGAGGGGCAAAGAGCAGATGAAACAACAAACCCACCCATCCAGTGAATTCTCCTCTCCTCACGTTCCCAAACTGCACAGGCTTGGCTGAGCGTGCACCTTACTTGTTAATCTCCTTTTTGCATCCCTGTTTTTGTGGCAGTCAGAACTCCATATTATGCAAATTTGGTTTAAGCAATTAAGGCAATAATGTTTCCCTTGAAGAGTTTGACAAGGTGGTGGGAGCTTGGACTGAATTTTGCAGACAGGAGCTTGGGTGTTTATTTACCTACAAAGAGAAGAGGAACAAGAAAAGGGAAAACACAGCAATACCAGGCTTACACTGAGCTGCTCTACTGATTTTCCTGCTTTTCCTTGGTTGTTTTCACAGGAAAACAAAGGGTCCCTCATGGCATTAGTGGGTAGTAAATTTAGAACAAATGAAAATTTTTCATAAGATGGCTATTTAACCTGTCGGATTCACCCCCTCAGGAAGCCAAGGAATCAAATCTTCTGCAGGATTTTAAAGGAGACTATGTGATTTCATGACCAGTAACATTAGAAGTCACTGGGGCTGTGTCTCATTTTGGGGGTCATGAGCCGATTATATTGCAGCTTAAGAGAAACAAGGCCAGAAAGCAGGACTTTGTCAATAGTAAGTCAAATTGCCCAGTAGATGAGCCTGTCACGGTTGCCTTTCTCTGAAAAATCTGCTGTCATTAGGAGACCAGATATGATGCACCAAATTTAATTGGGAATGGCATGTTCCACCTTTCTATACCTAGGGGAACAATACCCATGCTGTCCTCAACTTGAGCATGTGGCTGAACCACCACCCCCCTTACAGCTTGCCAGAAATAGTTTTTAAAATAGTCTAGTCCCATTATATGATTGTAACTATTTTCCTTCTCCCAATATGTGTTTGAAACTTCCTGAAATGTTAGAGTATCAGTAAAAAATGGAGCCTTCTCTCCTGTGTGGCATTTATTAATTTTTGAAACTCTCAGTTGATGAACAAATGGTTAGAAAATAACTGCTATGCATTTAGCTGTGTGTGTGTGTGTGTATGAATATATGAGACAAAGAGAGAGAGAGAGACAGAGAGAGAGAGAGAGAGAGCAAGTAAGACTGCATTACAGTAAAAATATAAGGTATCTGTCTATTCTTGATTATTCTATTACCATATCTCTCTGGGTTCCCTATATAAACCTTTTCAATTTCTCTCATTCCTCCTTTCAAAAATACATAATTCTTGTCACCCAACATCAAGATCTATACTCTTACTTCCCCTTCATTCTCTAAATTTCTCTGAGTATAGTCAATGGTGGCTAGACCCACTTCCTCCCTTCCATATATTCATCAAAGAATTGAATTCTGACCACTGGTCCCTGAAAAAAAAATTTTTTTAATAAAAAAGCCCAAACATTCAATTAAATTATTTGTCAAAGCTAATGAGGTCCTTCATCTGATCTTACTCTACTTGATTGCTGTACAGCGTTTCATACCGTTAGCCTTCTTGAAACTTTTACTTGCCATCAACCTATCTTTCTGATAATCCTTTCCCACTGTTCTTTATTGTATTTATTCAGTCATTCACTCATTTTTATTCATTTATTCTAGTAGACTTGCATTAGGCTTCTGCCCTATGACTGACTGATACTAAGACTATGATACGTTCTAGGACTACAAAACTGTAAGGAACATAGTCCCAGCTTTAAAGAAACTTTATATCAATGGAAATAAAATAATGCAAAGAAGTTAACATGATATAGCAAGTTCATTGTGATGCTAGTGCAAATGTGGTATGATTGGAGGCAGAGAGGAAAAAAGCACAGGTAGATGCATCCGATCCAGTTGAGTATCAGGAAACACATCCTCAAAGAAGTGCCAACTGAGCTGAGTTTTAAATTTTAAAGAACAAATTAACCATGTATTTTATGAAAGTCAATGCCTAAGCTTTCCTGCTCAGCTTGCTTCCCATTCAGCTCCAGACTTTCTATAGCTTTAACCCTGGAAAAATACTGATGATTCACTAGCATATATCTCAACACTAATTTTTATACTGAGCTTTGATTTTCTGACAGGAACTTCCACCAGGATTTCTAACTTCCTGTGGAAACTTCTGTATATTTTATTCTCTATAGCATGAATCATATTATAATAAAGCTGGCCATTTATGTGTCTGCCCAGTGGACCACATCTTTTTGGGGCAAAGGGCTGTCTTACACTAGTGCTTAGTAGATGCCCAGCTGCTCAGATATAGAATGAAATTATGGTTCCCTTAGCTCTCTGTTTCCTAGTGTTCTTCTAAAGAATGAGAGGTTCTTATTATTAAGAATAAACTGAAAAAAAATGTCTTGATATTGGAATAGAGGAATTAAGATTGTACAATGAGGAAGAGAACAATCCACATTGTTGGGTTACAAAATCTGCTTCCTTGCCTAGAAGTGAAAGAGGGAAGGCTTTGAAGAGTTGGCACAATGCTTTAGGCAATTTTTAACTTATGTAATATGCTGAGTTAGTACAGTCATAACTTATCTGATCTCACTGAGTAAGGGGAATTTGTATAGTTCATACTAGTTTGCAAATCTTGATTACCTGGCGCATACACACACACACACACACACATATTACTACATATTATGTAGTTTTATATATATACGTGTGTGTGTATGTGTGTGTAGTGTATGTGTGTGTATGTATATATAGTCTGCATCTGAAAGCAGCTGGCTCTATGTGAATATTTGGAGGTGAGATGTTTAGAAGAGGAGTGGCAAGAACAGTTATAAATTCCATGCCTAGAACCTGCATTCATGCAGCCCTTTTGCATCTTTCCCAAACCAATCCTCATCTTTCCAGGGTAGAAAGGCAAGCAGAGACGAGGGTTGTGAGATGGCTAATGGAACTCAGAGAAAGAAAGAGGGAAAGGTAACTTTGTTTGGTGGCTGGCCAGAAGACCCTGTGATCAGAGACTGCTGCACAAAAGTGCTTCTTATTTTGGAATAGAGAGATTTTGAATGGTCTCTAGTCTACTCTTAATTCAATAGACCTTGTAGGAGGTACAGGCAGCTTGGTCCCAGGTAAAGAGAGTAACAAAATTAGAGACAATGCCAATGAAAAACACAGACAGTGGATGCTTTCAGGAGTTAATCAGCATGTTAGCAGGGATATGGCCAGAAAGGGTGTGGGAGCTCTTGAATGAGAGAGTACCTACGGAGAGGGTGATCCAGAGAAGACTGCTGGGAAGAAGGAATGAGAGAAAAGAGAAGGTGAGACTGTAAAAGAAAAAGGTGAAGGGATTAAGAAATACAAATTAGTAGTTACAAAACAGCCATGGGAGTTAAATTACAGCATAGGGAATATAGTTAATAACATTGTAATAACTATGCATGGTGCCAGGTGGGTACTAGAATTATCAGGGGGAATACTTCATAAATTACATAATTGTCTAAGCACTATGCTATACACCTGAAACTAATATAAAATAATATTGTATATCAACAGTAATTGAAAAGTATTTTCTAGAAGTTAAAAAAACACCCCAAAGAAAAAGGAAGTACTATTCTCCCCCTTTAGAATTTTAGCCAAGACAAGCACTGGCTTTTTGTTTTGACTACACATGGTAAGGCAGATTTCTAAAACAGAAAAATTCTTGGTATATTAAAAAAAATTCTCTCTCGGTCCCAATATAATTTTCATAGAAAATTGAGACTTCATCCTGGCAACAATAGCTAAAATAAAAATCCCTGATAATGAACATGATGGCTTAAGTAGTATATTAGGAAAAATAAAACCAATACTGTTACTAATTACGATCTAGTAGAGACACGACTGAAATATTTCCATCTGCCTCTTGGTAAATTTAGATGAAATAAATGGACTTAGTGGAATTATTGTCAATTCAATTCATGTAAGCAAATGCTTATTGATAGTTGGACACTGTATTAAGTTCTATGGATGAGGAGATGAATAAGACAGTATCCTAATCAGATATTTACAGAGGACTTACTGGAGCCAGAAATTATTCTAGCTGCTATAATAATACAGAGCACAACATCACCATGACTATGGATCAAACTTTTCCCCCTTGAGTACTTGGTAATAGTCTTAGTAAAAACACATGAAAATTTAGTGAAAGAACTCTGGATATTAAAATTCAGCTGAAGATCAGTGGAAGTCCAGGGAAAGTTGGTGAGAAAATGGAGTAAAGGGAACTGATGAATATGCTTATGTCTATTATTAAAAAAAGACTATATACTTCTGAAATGTGGGCTTTGCTCCAACTATCACATTATTACAACATCAATCATTTCTAACAGCAATAGTATTCTGTTTTCTTCTTCAGAGCAGCAGCTCTCAACATTTAATTTACATAAAAATTACTCAGTATGTTTTGTTGCTTTTAAAATAGAATTCTGGATCTCAACCACCAAAGATGTTCAGTATGTATAGAAAGGAACCAGGAATAATCTAAAATTAGCAGGCAGCCTGAGTATAAGAGATCTATTAACAGTAGATCTCTTATGAACAATAGATCTATGAACAATAATTTGAGAAACACTGCTTTATGGAAGGACCTTTCTTTGAAAAGTGTCTCCATTTTTTCCCTAAAAGATCTTTCTCCTGGAACAGATTTTTAAAACATTATTCATTTATTTTGGGGCTTCCATTTTTATAAAAAATGATTAAGTACTATTAGATAGTATACCATTTCAGCTGTTTGCTTGCTATTTTGCTTTTTGTTTATGTGCCAGATAGGTTACAGTCTAATATTGACCCATGGTCATGCCAGTTTAGGAGAAAATTTAGCAAAACTGTTTAGATATATAGTTGATTTGTATATACTGACTATTTAATTATATTTGTGTTATATTCATTAATACTGATATGACAAAATAATTTAACCAGAACTATTAAAATAGATTTTAATAATAGAAATTTCTGAAAAAAGATGGTTGAACCAGTGAAGTCACAACCAGGGAAATAACACTCCAAGTATTTAAATAAAGGAAATTAAATTTTAAAAAATTGTTACAAAGGTGATAAAATTGTGAGAAGCCAATCAGAAAGCATTGAAGCAACCCAGAGATTTGCATCAACTACAGAGACAATGGGAGGGATTAGGATTACCAGAGGCAAGGGATTGATGTCTAGAGGCGATGTAGCTACAGCCAAAGATGATGGCTGAGGCAGAGAAAAAAAGAAGGAGAAATACCCTGGTTTTTGCCATACCATAACCTCTAATTTTCTGCCTGTCATTCTTACTAAATTCTTACTAAATGAATGAACTCAGTTGACAGAGGAACCTGAGAAATGCTGTAGTAGTCATCTCCACAGTGAATCAGAAGAGAAAGGGAGGGGTTGTGAAAAGATAGTCTGGCATATTAAAATTTTAAAAATTTATTTGGACAAAAAAAATCTATTTGAATAGCGCAGAAGCAAAACATAAGTATTTAGAAGTGGGGGGAAACTTTTATAGAGAAAGAGTGGGAGCAAAGGATGAAAATGATTGACTGGCTACAGATTAAAACTAGTTGGCTGTTTGTGATTGGTTGTCCTTAGGTTTTCATTTCACAGCCTGAGATATTTATAGGCTTAGATTTGAGTTTGCCACCAAACCAAACTTTAACACCATCTTAGTCTAATAGCTTCCTTGTTTAACTAATTAAGCATAGTAGTAGAGCCAAAGACGAGCAGAGAAGTGTATAATTCCCCAAATTTACTCTAATAATTCCCCCAAATCTACTTTAATGCCAAGAACTTTGTCTCCAATAGCCTTTATAAGCCCTTTTTTTATATTGTACCAAACCTGAACCTTAAATGGTGATTTAGTTGAGCATAAGACAAGGTAGAAGGGTGTGTGGGAGAGGTCCTTAAGAATGCTCCACATCAGAACTACAGTTTGTTTTCTGGGAGTGTGGTTCTTGAGATCCACAGAAGTTGAGGAAAATAGTGGTTCTCCGCATGTCTCTTCCACTGCAGACATTGTTCCTAGACTGTTCTGTGCATTTCTCACAAGGGTCTCACAGGGTGGCCATGTGCATGGGGCTATCTTCAGCTTCACGTATCCTGATTTAGGCAATAGTATCTTGCATCCATTCCCTAATGGCTATCATCACTTCTCTGGTCTTTCCACTGTCACTTCCCCCACTTCTTCTTTGTGTGATGTGTTTTTATTTTTTTTATATGGACTTCTTTCTTTCCTGTGGGAGGGGGCTTGCTTTAACGGATAAGCTTTAGTAATGGCCAGTTCTAATTTCAATTTGAATGCAGCTACAAAAGGTTTTCAGCTTTCTGTCTGAAACTCGGTGTGACCTAGCTATAAAAAGAAACACCGTGCACCACAAGAAGACTACATTGGGTCAACAAAGAGAAGACTGTGAGGCTGGTGACAGAGTGGCATTTAGTTCAATTCCTAGAGTATTACAGTTATTATTTTGTTGTTTTAATCATGGTTTTAATATTTTGTTTTCATGATTTAATACTCTTCACCTCACCTTAGTGTTTTATTGTGTTGAATGGTGTAAGCCAAAGGGTAGGAAGGTTTAGGTGCATTTCTCTATGTTCCAGTGGCTAGGCTTTCAGGTCTTCTCCAGCTCTGTTTTTCATATGAATTTGAGCAAGTTCCAGCCCCAATAATGAAGTATATTGTTGCAAAATGGGATCAGCCTTTGTGTAGCACAGTGTTTGGCTTGCAGTAACTATTATTTTTTATTTCTTTTTTGTAAATATACCTCTTTTTACAAGATTTATCAAGTCTTTCAGATGAAGGTCATTCATTTAAATCTGAGAAATCATCACATAAATGATATCCTGTTTTTCCAAAAACAAATGCCTTAATGAACTGCTTCTCTGCCAGAAATGAATGATTCCAAGCATTGTGAGTCATCTCTATTGTTATAATAACTCCATAGGTGGGTACTTTGAGGAATAGATTGTCTGAGTTCAAATTCTCCAATTACCTGTACCACACAGGGAAAATTAAGACAAGCAGGAATCAATTCTTCTTCTTTTATGGGGGATGGAAGATTACCTTATAGTTCCTGGTCAACCTTTAACAAATCAAATGATTGCAAGCTGAGCACTCTCAATCGTAAAATGTTGAAATACTGCCTATGGTTCATGATTTTAGTGAGGACTTAGTGAGTTCATGTATGTGAAAGTGCTTCAGAACCACGAAATAAAGCATTATAAAACTGAAGGCTATTAACATCCTTCTCATCCTCACTTCTAATTGCACAAGGAACTAATCACCTACCTTGGAGGTGGTCTGTCACAGTGCAGTGGTTGGCATATCACTACAAAAGTCATCTAATTAAATGGTAGTGAAGCCCCTCTGATACCAGTGTAATCCAATTACATTTACCAGGTAAAAGAAATTAGACTGGGCATTTAGTCTCTGGCTTGGACAGCTCCCTGTTCATGAGCCAGTCTTTCAGAACTGGAGAGGTTCTTAACAATCACCTATTTCAATATCTTAATTGCTTCATACGAAAAACCACTGAAAACTGGGGGAGAATAGCATAGCACTAACCATTACCACAGCTGTAGCAGAAATGATGGGTGGGATGCAGAAACTCTAACCATTTGCCTATATTTGCTGACTCACCCACTTAATTTTCTTCTCTTATTTTCTGCCTTGCCAGGTGTTACTTATTGATAATATTTTCATATGCTTTCATATTCTCCAACTCATTCTCTCTAATTCTATTTCCCCAGAATATTGAAAAGTAAATGGGAAGAGAGTGAAATTGTGAGAAAGAAAAAGTCTCAGGCAGAAAGAAGAAAAAGGAAGGAATGGTGAACTAGAGAAAAGTGGGAAATTTTAGAGAGCCATGGAATGCAAAAAGGTGATAGGGATTGCTGGGCAAAGAGGAGAATGATTAAAAAGAAGTAGATCGAGTGCTGGGGTTTAGGAATGATTTCTGATATGTCCTCATACCATAGTAAAAGGAGGCTCTCAAGCCCCCTCCCACTGATAGGAATAACCAGAGAGACTAAAGTCTTTGTTTGGCTCATGAAGTATTGTATTAATATCTAGTACGATGTCATCTATTTTAATGGAATATGTCATTAACTAATTACAGGGCTATCAAGCAAAAATGTTGGAACAATGGCACAGCACAGAAAACCAGATTCAGAGATTCAGACCAGAGTAGCAAAACCAAGAAACCAAACTAACAAAGGAAATGAATCCCATTTCTCAAGCCAAGCTGCTGGATGACCCTAGCACTCAGTGAAGCTGTTTGGGATACGAAAATTGAGTGGAATCCCCAAGCTGCCTAAACTCATGTCTCCCCAAGGTTCTTAAGCTTCTTTATACTGCAGATACATTTAGGAACCCCAAGAAAAATGTGCAGTCATAAGAATTCACATGACTATTTAATTCAATATTAGGCATTCATAGACTTCCTTAACCTGTCTGTTGACTGTTTCCCAGAGTGTTCTGCTTGGATCACTTTATCAGCATCTGTTAAGGTGCTTGTTTAAATTCAGTGTCTTGATTCTCATCTCAAACCTATGAAAACATTGTGTATGGTGGCTAGGAATTTGCACTTTTAACAAGCTCTATAGCTGATTCTTACGCAATTTAAAGTTTGAGAACCTGTGTTTTAAATGTCCATTGAGCTCCGATAAAAATCAACCATTAGAAAAATAAGTTGAGACTGACCCACAAACTCAGCCATCCTATTCCAAGCTTAAACAATGTCCCCATGCTGCCAGTGTTAAAGCCAGGATGAACACTGTCCCTAGGAAGGGCAGTGGTTCTTGGTTCTTTGTTTTGTTCTTCACTGAAGGTGAGGGCATATAATTTAGCATGAGCTTCAGAAGGGTGCTTCCCAATTTCCTAGCACCATCTGAAAGAATAATAAAAGCTGTTAAATTCTATTTACAAATGTTATGATTCCACCCATAATAAAAGAAATATCACCCTCCTTGTAACTTACTACTGTCCATAACACATGCACTTTTCACTCTATCCCTCTGGTTTAGAAATATGAAGCCCATGTAGTAAACAAGTGAATGAGCCTGTCCTGTTTATTCCCATTAAAATGCAGGTACACACAGTTTGTTTATTTCCCTCTGGGAACAAGCCGGGAAACTGTTACTGTTGGGGAAAATAATAATAAAAAAATTGGTCTTAAGTGTTGACTCCACATTTGCAGGGCTTGATAAGACCTTCTGAGTATAGCACTCCATCACTTTTCTCAGCAGGGTATAATTACTCATAACTTGAAGGGTTTTTTTTTTTTTAATCCCTGGGCTGCCTATAATAAAAAGAGGAAAAGGGAAGGTAAATCTTCTACTCACTGGAAGTATAGATATTTAATTAAGTATCACATATAATTATCTCAGTCTCTTGTGTGACAGTTGCACAGTCTTGGACTTTGGGGTTGAGGTAGGGAGATCATGTAGCAGAATTATGAGGATTTATAGAGTCGGGTTTCCTGAGTACATGGTGTGTGTGTTTTGTGCTTCTTCCACTGCACCTGAGGCATCATCCTGGTGTCTGGCTTTTGAATCTCACATTGCTTGATACTCATTTACATTCTCTTTAGGAACCCTTCTTAGTACTTTTTAAAAATTTTTCGATTACAGTTGACATAGAATGTTATATAGTTTTAGGTATACAACATGGTAATTAGACAATTATATAACTTACAAAGTGATCACCCCAATAATTCAGTACCCATCTGAGCCCACATATAGTTATTACAGTGTTATTGACTACATTTCCTATGCTGTAATTTACATGCCTGTGGCTGTCTTTATAACTGGAAATTTGTACTTCTTATTCCCTTCACCTCTTTCACCTAGTTTTCTGAACCACCACCACCCCGCCCTCCCCCCCCCCCACCGCATGTGGCAACCATTTATACCTTCTTGGTAGTTTTAAACTATTAAATAATTATTTTATCATCTTTTCAGCTTTTTTGTATCTCTTCTTGTGCATAGGCACAATCTCTTATATTTAGCATTTATATGTGATGTATCTGGTATAACCTCATGGGACAAAAAGTAGAAAAGGCAAAATGGGCATTGACTAAAAAAAAAGGTTGGGGAAGTCATGGCTCTTTCCAAGCTTATATAGGCTATTTAAAAACCTGTATCAAAATGTCTCTGAGTACTTTCTCCATTTGTTCTGTCTACACTGTCTACACTACACTACACTTAGAATTTTCTAGATACTGTGGTTATAGGGATGAGGCCCTGTGACTGACCATCTCTGTTGGAGATCTCTGGACCAAAGATGTTTTAGAGGTATGAGAAGTAGGCTTTTTCTCTTGTCTCACTACTCAGAGACAGAACGTGGTCTGTGACCCAGACCAAGAAAAATCTGATTTGTAGTGTTTTCCAGTTTCCATGCTTTAAATACCCCCATTGTGGTGAATTGAGAGGTGCTGCTACGTCTGTTCAGGTATTCTTCATGATGCTTGAACTGTCAATGTCATTCTCACCTCACAAATTTTGCTATTGTTTCTCCTTTTTCTTTAAGTCTTTCTTAAAAAAAAAAAATTACTGTTGTTCAATTACAGTTGTCCCCATCCCCCCTCCATTACTCTCCCCTGTGCTGCCCATCCCACCTGCCCCACATTCAATCCTCCCTGCCCCCTGCTAGTTTTTGTCCATGGGTCCTTTATATATATGTTCCTTGACCCTTCCCCTTCTTTCTGCCATTATCCCCCTCCTCTCTCCCCTCTGGTCATGGTCAGTTTTGTCCTTAATTCCATGTCTCTGGTTCTATTTTATTTGCTTGTCTGTTTTGTTCATTAAATTCCACTTACAGGTGAGATCATATGGTATTTCTCTTTCATCTCCTGGCTTATTTACTTGGCATAATATTCTCCAGTTCTATCCATGCCGTTGCAAAAAGATAGGAGTTTCTTCTTTCTTCTTCTGCATAATATTCCATTGTGCAAATATACCACAGGTGTTTTTGATCCACTCATTTACTGATAGTGGAGAACTTGGCTATTGTAAATAACGCTGCTACAAAAATCCGGGTGCATAGGTTCTTTTGAATTGGTGTTTCAGGATTCCTAGGGTATAATCCCAACAGTGGAATTACTGGGTCAAAAGGCAATTACATTTTTAGTTTTTAGAAGAAATTCCATACTGTTTTCCACAGAGGCTACCAGTCTGCATTCCCCTAGGGTTCCCTTTTTCCCACATCCTCAGCAACACTTGTTTGTTGATTTGCTAATGATGGCGATTCTGACTGGTGTAAAGTAGTATCTCCTTATGGTTTCAATTTGCATCTCTCTTAGGACTAGTGATGTTGAGCACCCTTTCATATGTGTATGGGCCCTCTGTATATCCTCCTTGGAGAAGCTTCTGCTCAGATTCTTTGCCCATTTTTTAATCAAATTTATTGTCTTCCTGGTGTTAGAGTCATATGAGTTCTTTATATATTTTGGAGATGAAACCTTTGTCTGAGGTATCATTGGAAAATATATTTTCCCATAGGGTTGGTTCCCTTTTCATTTTGCTGTGCAGAAGCTTTTTAACTTGATGTAGTCCCATTTGTTTATTTTTTACCTTTATATCCCTTGCACTAGGGGACGTATTGGTGAAAATATTGCTGTGTGAGATATTTGACATTTCCCTGCCTATGTTCTCCTCCAGGACTTTTATGGTGTCACAACTTATATTTAAGTCTTTTATCCATATTGAGTTTATTATTGTGTATGGTGTAAGTTGGTGGTCTAGTTTCATTCTCTTGTATGTGCCTGTCCAGATCTCCCAACACCATTTATTGAAGAGGCAATTTTATGCTCTTGCCCCCTTTGTGAAATATTAATTGATCATAAGAGACATGGGTTTATTTCCAGGCTCTCTATTCTATTCCATTAATCTCTACATCTGTTCTTATGCCAGTACCAGACTGTTTTGATTACAGTGGCCTTGTAATATAGTTTGATATCAGATGTTGTGATCCCTCCAATTTTATTCTTCTTTCTGAAGACTGCTGAGACTATTTGGGGTCATTTATGGTTCCATATTTATTTTTTATATATGTGCTCTATACCTGTGAAATATGTCATTGGTATTTTAATAGGGATTACATTGAAATTATACATTTCTTTGGGTACTATGGGCATTTTAATAATGTTAATTCTTCCGACCCAAGAACGCAGTATATGATTCCATTTACTTGTCTCTTCCTTAATTTGTTTCTTCAGTGTTCTAAATTTTTTTTTTTTTAGTATAGATCTTGGTTAGGTTTATTCCTAGGTACTTTATTTTTCTTGTTGCTATAGTAAAAGGGATTTTTTCCTAATTTCTGTTTCTGATATTTCATTGTCTGTGTACAAAAATGCCTTCAATTTCTGAATATTGATTTTGCATCTGGCTGTTTTGCCCAATTCACTTAATAGGTCAAGTGGTTTTTTGGTGGAGTCTATAGGATTTTCTATGTACATTACGGTGACATCTGCAAACCCTAACAGTTTTACTTCCTCTTCTCCAATTTAGATGCCTTTTCTCTTTTTCTTTCTTTCTTTCTCTCTCTCTCTCTCCTTCCTTCCTTCCTTCCTTCCCTCTTTCCCTCCTTCCATCTGATCACTGTGGCTAGAACTTCCAGTACTATGTTGAATAGAAATAATGAAAGCAGACATCCTTGTCTTATTCCTGATCTTAGGGGGGCAGCTTTTAGTTTGTGTACATTGAGTATGATTTTGGCTGTAAGTTTCTCATATATGGCCTTTATTGTATTGATGTATACCCCCTCTACTCCCACTTTGCTGAGTGTTTTTATCATAAATGGGTGCTGTACTTTTTCTTTTTTTTGGGGGGGTGCTGTACTTTTTCAAAAGGCTTTTCAGTATCTATTGGTATGATCATGTGATTTTTGTCCTTTTGTTGATGTGATGTATTACATTTATTCATTTGTAAATATTGTACCATCTTTATATCCTTGTTTCTTCTTATACCAGGAAAATTCTTCCCTTAGGCCATCACCTAGTTCTCTCTACCTTAGTTCACTTTAGGCCTCCACTGTAATGTCACCTCCTCAGAGAGGCCTTCTCTGACCACACTTTAATTTTTATCCACTTTTTCTTCATAGCATTTATTATGGCCTGAAACTGTATGTTTGCTTGTTTATTAATGGTTTCCTCCATTAGAATATAAACTAGAAAATTAGTTGGTTTTCTTGATTATTGCCTCTCCATGACCTAGAATAAAGTTGATAATGTAGTAGATACTCAGAAATAAGTGTTGAATTAATAAATAAAATATGTAATTAATCAATAGTCATGAGATGAAAACTGCAACAACTTTTTACAATTCTTGAATATTTTAAACTTTAAATATAACAGGAACTATTTGTTCTACTCTGCCTTCTGCATTTGTCTTTCTATAAGAGCATTTGTTGAGTATATATGGGTTTTGACTGTTACACTGAGAGTTTCCTGGAGGAAGTTTCATTTTGCATTTACTCTTCATTTCCCAATGCCTAGAATAGAGTAGAAGCTCAATTTATACATGTAGACAGAGATGAACTTGCCACATTTTCTGTTATTCTTATTTTCCAATTCTCAGCAAAGGTTTAGCAATAAATCTGTCAGAATAAAAAGGGTCTCTGTATATCTATCAGGGCCAGCAAGAACTTGAGAGCCTGCACAAACATGCTAGAGGGAGATTACAAAGTCAGAGGATGAAGTGAATTTTGGCAGCTGCCCATGAGAGCAGCTAAAATCCCTGGGATTTCAGGGCAAAGAAGAAACAGCCCTGTGGCTCCAGAGATTAATGGTGCCCATGGGAGCCCCAGGAAACATGCAGGTGCCAGGCATTCTTAAATATGCTTTAAGACATCATACTAGATCTCTAATCAGTTGAGCCTGCTACTGTAGTCTCAAAGGTAACTGTTCCTGAGGAGTCAGCCAGAAAAAGGCATGAGCCTACAGGAAGCCCTACCGAGGCAATGGAATGTTCACATCTGCCTTTCTTCATACGTAGCTGGTCATTACATGAGACAAAGAACTCTACTAACAAGTGTTCAGAATAGGGAGAGCATTGAAGGACAGGTAGCTATGATGTTTGACATCAGCAAGGATCTATAACAAACTTGTAAAAAGCCTATTAGTTTTATATGCTAGGATGATTTGCACAGAAAGATGTGTACAAAGGTAAGAGTATGACTTCCCTAACTATGAAAAAAAAAATTCCAGGTGTGATAATACCTTTGGTGTAGGTGAGGGGTGTTGAGGGGAAGCTGTGTGATTGGGAAAGGATGCTGAGTGAGTCAGAAGGAAGTTTCATAGCTAAATAACTTACTGTGTAATTACTATGAAGGAAGAGATTTCCTCTCAAAAAGGAAAAGAATAGGAAAAATACAAAGCTTGCAAGTTCTTCTGAGTCCTTGATATTTTGAAAAATGCACTGCTGACATTTTGAGATAATAGAAAGATCACAGTAATTGAGAAAGAAGAGTGGTGGGGGGTGGGTAGGGACCAGGCAAAGAAGGAGGGAAAGGCTGCTTTTTCCCCACTCTGGTTTTTAGAGAAAGGGAGTACTGAAAAGCACTTTAAAAGTTCTAGAATCTAACCTCTTCATTTTACTTCCACTTTCCGGACCAGGTTTCCCATCTGTAATTTTCTGAAAGCTACAGGGTGGATTTTGGTCATTAGGGTTTGGATCCAGGAGTTCTTCCATTTCCCTTTAAGCCAATCCACTTTTGCATTATGCTTTCCTAGGGTATCCAGCTAAATTAATGTGGTACAACCTGTATACCAAGCACAATATGGAAAAAGTGTGAAACAGGCCAAGGAATTGATGTATATCTAGAAGATAGGAGGGTTGAAGATATTTAGAAGAACTTTAGAAATCAAAAAGGTCAGGGTAAGGGCATGATGCACCCCTCTGTGGTAGCCTTTATTATTCCAGGAAACTTGATTATGATTACTACACCCAACACCAAAAGTTGCCCTTCTCTCTTGCCCTCACTGGAAATACTCAGGACAGCAGGGCCTTTCTCTTATGCTAACCCAGCTTTGTTCAAAGCCACAAGCTTTAATACACTCAGAGGTATATTTGGCTAATACAAACCCTGCTCGTCAAATAGTTTTTCCAGACAAAGAAGCTGAATCAAACACCTGGAAAGAGCAGCAGGAGTAGAGATGGTAAGTGAGGTCTTCTGAGCATACAGAGATTATATGGTATAAGAAGCAACAGTGTGGAGAAATGGATTATAGTGCTATAATTTTGTTGGACTAATTGTGAGTCCTTGAAGCACAATTTCCTCTTTATAAAATGAGGGGATTTGTCATGATGTCCTAATGGTGCCAATGTGATGTAATTAAGTCTGCTCAAGAAATAATCCTTATCTTGATTAGGTAAATAGGACTTGATTAATTGTACTCTGATTAACCACTGCTTTTCAAAATGTCCTATAGACTGCTACATGTTTACCCAGAAATTCACCCTTTTCTCCTAGCAGAAATGAAAAATGCTCGAGTACCCCTCAAGATAGAGATCAAGCCAAGATCCAAATGCTTTGAAACATAAAACACTTCTATAGATGGTTATGGTTTGCCTTGCAAGTGAGATGGTATTGGTAGGCCAAGATGATGAGGGAAAAAGGGGAGGGAGAGTATAAAAGAGAGGTTCCTTTAAAACATCAAAAAGACTTTATACATCTTTTCTGCCCTTTCATAGAGACTTCATCTGGCAGCCAGATTGCCTTAATGGTCTGCCTAAAAAGGCCCACCCTGGCCTGACATAGCTAGTCACACACTCTCCATCTTTCCTTTGCTCCTTTGATGCTGTCACATGTCCTTCATTTTCCACATTTCATTCATTCTCTGCCTTTAAGCTACAAGGATAAAAGTGCCTGGCATTAAAAAAAATCAGCTTACATTTTTTAAAGGGGCAGACATTTCATGCAGCCTTTGATTTCCTTCTAGGAGAAAATCATTACTTTTCTTTAAAGGAGAAACTAGAGAGATTTTTCTGCTTCCTTTTCTTCCTTCTCACCCCTGAACTCAACTGTCCCATTTTCAGCAGTAAGAAATAGTGCCCGGTGTAGAGCAGGGAAGGCATTTTCTCCTAGGAAGCACTTAAGCCACTACAGTGAATAACAGAGTCCGGACATTCATTTACTGCTAAACAATGACAAAAGATAATTAGAATGTTTCTAAGCACTGCACTGTATTCAACAACTGTTAAACATTGGTTGGGACAGCTGTTTTTAAAACTAGGTGGTTCTGTGGAGGAAAGATAACCAATAGAATATAATGTTATAGCCTTTGGAATCTGTAATAAGGGTACATAAGAGAGATGTGAAGCAGAAATGGAGTAAAACCCCCATAGTACAAAGGAAACACTGTATGATAGAATTACTGTGTGTGAAAATACTCACATAAATAACAAAATGTGTCCATTAGGATACACTTTTGACTTTTTCTCCAAAATAATGAGCCTGACCTTAAAATATCGAGGGACACAGAATCTACAAAAAGGACAAGTAGTGATACTAAGGGATAAGAGTTGGCCAGATATGGAGTGTTGAATACACACACAGCAGGGTGGGGAGTGATAAGTCTTCCAAATAGGCTAAATGACTACTTCTCCAACAGGTGCTGGAATGCAAATGAAAAGGAAATGTCTGGAGATAATCATTAGACTTGAACAAGAGCTGATGCACCTGCACACACAAAACAAGCAGACACACAAACACATGCACATTTCTGGAGGGAGAGAAAAACATTGAGGAAATCTATCATCCAGCTACTAAACCCCAGGAGATAAAACTATGCCAAAATGTGAGAACTGGAAAAAAAAAACAAAACCCTAAAGGGAAACTCCAAAGTTAAATAAACCACAAGAAACCTGGAAACATTTAAAATACCTCATGGGAAATTTAGAATAAATGTATTTAGAGGATCAAAGGGATCAAGGTCTGGTAAAAGTAAAACAAAACTGCCTGAGTAACTAGCAAAGTCAAAGAATCTCTTGTTGGAAGGAACAAAAAAAAATCTGTGGGAGAGAAAATCACAAGAACTGGAAAACCAACCAACCAGAGTAAGCCCCAAGAATGTAAGAAATCAACATAGAAGATCCCATAAGAGGTACTAAAAATTTAATACTAAAAGGGTCTTTCAGGACTTCCAGCCAAAATGGAGGCATAGGTAGACACACTGTGTCTCCTCTCACAACCAAAATTAAGGACAACAAAAATTTAGAGCCCAAAAAACAACAGAACATACAGAAAATTGAATTGTACAGAAGTCCAACAATGATTCACTCAGACTGGTAAGAGGGGTGGAGTTGGTGGCCGGTGGAGAGGGATTGCAATAGGAAAAAGCAGAGGCTAGTGATCCCAGACACACAGGTGGCAGTTACCAGGTGCAAGGAGGCAGTGATCAGACCAATCGAGGCACACAGGTGGCTAACCACGGTCATACATTTGCGTGCATATAAACCAGGTGAAAACAGATAGCGAGACAGACTGCACAACCCAGGGCCCCAGGGCCAGGAAATAAAGCCTAAAAGCACCAATTGAAAACACTTGAGGGTGTTGAGTTGCCAAGAGAGACTCCCAGCCTCACAGGAGAGTTCATTGGAGAGACCCACAGGGTCCTAGAACGTGCACAAGCCCACCCACACGGAAATCAGCACAAGAAGGGCCCAATTTGCTTGGGGAAGCTGTGGAAGGGACTGGAATCAGAGCGAGGAGCAAGTGCCATTGTTCTCTCTTGGACCCCGCCCCCACATACAGTGTCACAACCCAGCAACTGGGCTGCCCCACCCTGGGGGAACACCTAAGGCTCCGCCCCTCACTACATAACAGCCAAGACCAGACAAAACAAAACAAAACTAAAAATGGCTCAAATGGGAGAACACATCAAAGCCCCAGAGTCAGTTCATCTAAGCGACCAAGAGATAGCCAACCTATCACATGCACAGTTCAAAGCACTGGTGATCAGGATGCTCACAGAATTGGTTGATTTTGGTCACAAATTAGATGAAAAAAATGAAGGCTACAATAAGTGAAATGAAGGAAAATGCACAGGGAACCAATAGTGATGGGAGGAATACTGGAACTCAAATCAATGGAGTGGACCAGAAGGAAGAAACAAACAAACGGAAAAGAATGAAGAAACAAGAATTCAAAAAAAAATGTGGAGAGGCTTAGGAACCTCCAGGACACATTTAAACATCCCAAAATCCGAATTATAGGGGTACCAGAAGGGGAAAAGGAAGAGCAACAAGTGGAAAACTTATTTGAACAAATAATAAAGGAGAACTTTCACAATCTGGCAAAGGATGTAGACTTCTAGGAAGCTCAGAGAATCCCAAAGAACTTGGACCCAAGGAGAAACATACCAAGGCACATCATAATTGCATTAGCCAAGATTAAAATGAGGGAGAGAATTCTAGAAGCAGCAAGGAATAAGGGCACAGTTGCCTACAAAGGAGTTCCCATCAGACTGTCAGCTGATTTCTCAAAAGAGACCTTACAGGCAAGAAGGGGCTGGAAAGAAGTATTCCAAGTCATGAAAGTCAAGGACCTACATCCAAGATTGCTCTATCCAGCAAAGCTTTCATTTAAAATGGAAGGGCAGATAAAATGCTTCCCAGATAAGGTCAAGTTAAAAGAGTTCATCATCACCAAGCCCTTATTATATGAAATGTTAAAGGGACCTATCTAAGAAAAAGAAGATAAAAAATAGGACAGTAAAAAGACAGCAAACTCACAGATATTAACAACTACACCTAAAACAAAAGCAAACTAAGCAAACAGCTAGAACAGGAGCAGAAACACAGAAATGGAGATTACATGGAGGGTTAGCAACAGGGGAGTGGGAGGAGGAGAGAGGGAGAAAAGGGACAGAGAACAAGTAGCATAGATGGTGGGTAGAAAATAGACAGGGGGAGGGCAAGAATAGTGTGGGAAATGTAGAAGCTAAAGAACTTATGACACATAGACATGAACTGAAGGGGGGAATGTGGGTGGGAGGGGGTGTGCAGGTTGGAGGGGAATGATGGGGGAGAAATGGGACAACTGTAATAGCATAATCAATAAAATATATTTTTTAAAAAGTGTCTTTCAATCAGGTAGCTGAGTTAGGAGCCTGCTTGAAGCTCAACTAGACCTTAGCTTCAAGGGGTAGAATCCTTTAGGACATTTGATTCATTATTTGCTGGTCAATCTGAACAGTGAGCTTAGGGAAAAACAGGAAAATCTGATTGAAATATTTCCTCCTATTATGTATAAAATGGGTCAATAAATTTCCAAACAGTGCTAATTTCTTATTCAGAGTAGTTATATAAAATAATGATAAAATCACTGGCTGTTTTATTTCCATACTAGCCTTACTAGTGACATACATAATGAAAAGAACACTCAATAAATGCTTACAAAACCTCCTTTGTTGAGAGAAAGGTGCCTCAGCTTCTACAAGTGGTAATAATTGATTAGCAAAACTATTAGGACTCCTTTAAATTTAACACATTTTAATATTATTTTTAAAAACCATTTAAAATTGGTATTGGGGAAAATATTTCATTCTTTTAATATAAAGTAGGATCTTTCTTAAAAAATGAAAAATCAAACATAAAAAAATATTAAATAAGATTTTCAAGCAAGATGGCAGTGTAGGTAAATGTGATACTCTCCTCTTCCAAAAATCACATCAAAATTGCAACTAACCTAAAGAACAATCATCATTTAGAATTGTCTGAAATCTGGTTGATGGAAGTCCTACAACTAGGGAATTAAAGAAGAAGCCATATCAAGATATACTATTCCCAAAGGTGACTCCATTAACAAGTAAAAATATTTTATGTACTTCCTCCTATCCTATGGCAGCCCCTTCTCCAATCTCCAACTTTTAAATTATTCTATAAATTAATAAATTAAGCAATAGCTTTGGACATCTCCCTAGCTTTTTGACAGGAAAGCCAACTAAAACATAAAAAAATGATAAGGATTTTTATATAGCTTTATAAATGTAACATTGCAACATATTTTTAATAGGACATAGGTAGATGGACAGATACTTGTAGGTAGACAGGTAGATAGATCAAAAGGTTACATGGTTAATGTGGCAGAATAACAAAAAAGGGAATTTGGGAATTAATGTCTATTGATTCAGCTCTACAAGGTAATTTTTGGATTGGTATGTTTGTCATCCATATTTCCAATCAGTTCTCTCTCTGTCTCCCCCAACCTCCTACCCATATCCTTCATTTCCTCCCTCTTTTGTTTAACAAAGATTCATATTTCAAAATGCTTCCAAATGCTGCATATTTACAACTACATAAATGCCCCTTGCAGGTACTTACAACATATTCCTCAACAACCTGCCCCCTGTGTGTACAGGCACAAAAACCACTCTTGCCCCAAATTTTATATTAAGAATGTGACAAAATTCCAGTTAGCCCTCTTCAGAATGTCCGGGTTATTTTTTACTCCCCACTTTTCCTAGTTTATATATCCTATTTAGTTACCTCGTTAGATTGAGTCTATCATCTTGAAAGTATTTTAATACTTTTCCACTTTCTCAGAGATTCACTGTAATGTAGCAATCAATAGTGTGGTGATTGCATGGGGATTGTGGTGAGTGGAGGTGGAAAAGGGTATGGGGGGGATAAATAATGGTGATGGAAAAAATAATACGTTTAAATTTTTTTTAAAAGAGTGTAAACTGTAGATATGACTTCATGCCTACCTTTGTCTTTCATATCTTTGTTTTTCCATTTACTATATCTGTGATCTTGGGCACATTATTTAACCTACTTGGGCTTCAGTTTTCTCTTCTCTAAACTATAAATACAGTAGAAAACCATATTATAGGGTTGTGTTCAAGTTCAAATTAGCCGATACATGCAATGCTCTGTAAATTCAGTTGTGATCATGGGGGTGGTGGTGATGATGATGATGATCATGATGATGGTGATGAAGAAGACAATGATTTCAGAGCCTTCTAATCTGAACCGATCTAGTGGTTGTTATGAGACTGTTTTTGATGTCATAATCTGACTTTTTCTTTCCCCTTACTTTTGTCACCCAGCAGGCCTGGAATGTCATGTAATGGGTCTCTCAGATTCCACTGTCTATTCTCGCAAGTTCAGCTTTCATGCTTTTACCAGAGCTGGCATTCTACTGCTGCATTTTTGAATACAGTGGTTTTATCGATGTTCTCGTGGTTGGCTAGTATCCACCAGGTCACGTATTTTCATGGGAAAATGATTTCTAGTTTTGTTAATTTAAAAGAACTTTCACACATAACACATTGGCAGCCTACCTGTACAGAGTGGGCTGGCAATTCTCATTGACAGCGAAGCACATGTTCCACTCATTTTAAAATAAAGTTTATATCTTATCATCTTTAAATTATTTTTATGACTTTTCTACACCAATGATTCCTAAATGTAGTTGTTGGATAGACTGAAACAATAGACTGAAACACAATCACCTGGGAGAACTTTACATAAATACAGATTCCTGGGTCCCACCTAAGGAGATTTTTATTCAGAAAATTTAAATCTAAATTTTTAAACCTGTTCCTAAGGAAAGCAGATACATAAACTCTCAAAGTCTTGGATTGCTGTGTCTATGAGATTAGAAGTCTGGTGTTTGAACAACAAGGCTGTCTGTCTCAGGATATTGTGATGATAAGGCTGTATGGATTTGTGAACGTCATGGGGCATAGGAATGCCAGGTATTTAGAAGAATGTCAATGTTTTTACTTTGCATCCATCATACAGACATCATTATACAATATTGGCAAGAGGTCTTGATACTGTTAATGATGGGTATGTATAGGGATCTGAGGTGAATTTGGGATGTCCTAACTCATTACAGACATAAACTTTCTCTGTAGATATGAAGTCAAATATTTTTAGAGCAATTATACCACTTCAAAACATTACCAGTGTCTTTTTCAATAATGTCCTGTTATATCTGCGGCTCACAACTGGTGAACTATATATCGAGTAAGACCTTTTAGTTTGGGTTGGAAATCTGTCCTTTGTTGCTACTTTACCACAATTCTAGTGAAGGGAAGAATCAAAGAAGATTAAAACTAGTGACTCAAATAAGGGTGCTCAAATTATTGGGCAGTGGTATAAATTTACAAGATAAGTTATAATTAGGTGAAGTAGGCTAACTAGGAAACTACTATATAAATGGCATAATAAAAGTTTAAATAATTATTTGAAGTCCAAAACATTCTGAAAATTATCTTGGACTATTCTTAGCTGATTTTCAGCAGCACCTATGCTCTGTCTTTTGTTTGAGCAGATCTCTCAATATTCTACACATCATAACCATGGCATCACTTCACTTTACTCATCTTCATTGTGCAGCCATCTTTAGGGTAATAACTATTTTTAAGTATATCTTATTGATTATGCTATTATAGTTGTTCCATTTTTTTCTCCCTTTATCCCCCACCACCCTGCACACCCCCTCCCTCCAGCATTCCCCCAACCTTTGTTCATGTCCATGGGTTATACATATAAGTTCTTTGGCTTCTACATTTCCTATACTATTCTTTACCTCCCCCTGCCTATTTTGTACCTATCAATTATGACTCTTATTCCCTGTACCTTTCCCCCCATTCTCCCCTCTTCTCCTCCCCACTGGTGACCCTCCATATGATCACCATTTCTGTGATTCTGTTCCTATTCTAGTTGGTTTGCTTTCATTTTTTATTTATTTTTTAGGTTCAGTTGTTGATAACTGTGAGTTTGTTGTCATTTTACTGTTTATAGTTTTGATCTTTTTCTTAGATAAGTCCCTTTAACGTTTCATATAACAAAATGGCTTCGTGATGATGAACTCCTTTAGCTTTACCTTATCTGGAAAGCACTTTATTGGCCCTTCCATTCTAAATGATGGCTTTGCTAGATAGAGTAATCTTGATTGTAGGTCCTTGCTTTTCATGACTTGGAATGCTTCTTTCCAGCCTCTTCTTGCTGTAAGGTTTCTTTTGAGAAAACAGCTGACAGTCTTATGAGAACTCCTTTGTAGGTAACTGTCTCCTTTTCTCTTGCTGCTTTTAAGATTCTCTCCTTATCTTTAATCTTGGGTAACTTAATTATGATATATCTTGGTATGCTCCCCCTTAGGTCCAACTTCTTTGGGACTCTCTGAGCTCCCTGGAGTTCCTGGAAGTCTATTTCCTTCATCATATTAGGGAATTTTTCCTTCATTATTCTTTCTTTCTTTCTTTCTTTCTTTCTTTCTTTCTTTCTTTCAATTTTATTTATTTATTTTTAGAGAGAAGGGCAGGAAGGGAGTAGAAGAGGGAGAGAAACACCAATGTGTTTGCCTCTTGCACAGGCCCAGCTGGGGATTTGGCCTGCAACCCAGGCATGTTTCCTGACAGGGAATTGAACTGGCAACGCTTTGGTTTTCAGGCCAGCACTCAGTCCACTAAGCCTCCCCAGCTAGGGTTCCTTCATTATTTTTTCAAATAAGTTTCAAATTTCTTTCTCTTCCTCTTCTTCTTCTGGTACCCCTATGATTTGGATATTGGAATGTTTAAAGTTGTCCCAGAGGTTCCTAAGCCTATCCTCATTTTTTTTGAATTCTTGTTTCTTCTGCCTATAGCCATACCACCCTGAATGTGCCTGATCTCTGAATTCTTGTTTCTTCTTTGTGTTCCAGTTGAATGTCTATTTCTTTCTTCTGTTCCAATTCATTGATTTGAGCCCCAGTTTCCTTGCCTTCACTGTTGGTTCCCTGAATATTTTCTTCATTTCACTTTGTAAGACCTTCACTTCTTCCTTTATTTTGCATCCATACTCAATTATTTCTGTGAGCATCCTGATTAACAGTGTTTTGAACTCTGCATCTGATAGATTGGCTGTCTCCTCATTGCTTAGCTCATTTTCTGAAGTTTGGTCTGTTCTTTCATTTGGGCCATATTTGTTTGCTTGAGTGCACCTATTATCTTGTAAGGGGCGGAGCCTCAGACATTTACCAAGGTTGGGTAACCCACTTCACTGCATTGTAGCACTGTATGTTGGGGAAGGGTTGGAGAGGGAACAATGCTGCTTGCTTGGCTCTCACCCCACTTTCAGTCCCTTCCCCTGCTACCCAGAAGTGAATCGTGCCCTTTCAGGTGCTGCCCTGGTGCTGATTCCTGGGTGGGTGGGTTTGTATATATTCTAGACCCTGTGGGCCCATCCAGTGGACTCTCCTGTGAGACTGGGAGTTTCTTCCCACCCCACACTGCTTTTTACAGCCAGAGGTTTTGAGGCTTTATTTCCCCATGTTGGAACCCTGGGTTGTACAGTCTGTCTCACTCCCCAGCTGTTCCTCCTAGTTTATCCACATGCGAATGTGGACTGCCCTGTCCGCCAGTTGCCACCTTGCTGCATGTCCTCTCCACCTTGGCTGCCCATCTCCACCATTCCTACCAGTCTGGATAAATGTTTGTCCTTTAACTCCTTGGTTGTCTGACTTCCATACAGTTAGGTTTTTTGGCAGTTCTGGGTTATTGTTTGTTTGTTTTTAAATTGGTTGTCATCTACCTTGGCTGGTGTGGCTCAGTGTATTGAGTGACAGCCTGCAAAGCAAGGGATTGTTGGTTTGGTTCTTAGTCAGGGCACATGCCTGGGTTGCAGGCCAGGTACTTGGTCGGGGGGCATGTGAGAGGCAACCACACATTGATGTTTCTCTCTCTCTCTTCCTCCCTTCCCATCTAAAAATAAATAAATAAAATCTATTTAAAAAAAATAAATTGGTTGTTATCCTTCTTTTGGTTGTGCAAGGAAATGAAGTCTATCTACCTACACCTCCATGTTGCCAGAAGCCTGGGGTAATATCTATTTAACATACCACAAACCACCTTGACACATTATTCTCCCTTCAAATCTTTAAGAGGATTTATAATAATAGCAATCATAATCATTATATATTTCATTATACTCTTGCTTTGACCTTCTTCTAGACCAGAGGTATGATTCAGTAATAAAAATATGGTAACTTTCTAAGTCCCAAAAGAATTGGTCCAAAAACTATTGGTCCTCAAGTCTAGGCACATCTCATATTTGCTCCTTCTCTTCTATTTCCTCAACTGTGAGGATAAGTAACCTATTATATCCTAATGGGATCTTTGTGACTATTTCCCTTCTATGTTAGTCAAATCCAGTCTGAAGTTGCACTGCCAATGTTCTTCACCTTCTAGAAATCTTCTCTATGAAATAGTTCTTTTTTTTAGCCATGACAGATATTTAACTAGTTGAGCATCATTTCTAGTGCTTTAGCCTTTAAGAGAGAATATGATAATATGAAACATCCGGAACAAAATATCTAAATTTTCAAATCTTTATATCTCTAGATTCTAGTAATACACTCTCATAGCATTTTGTATTTTGCCTATCTTACCTTTATCAAACTTGGAATTGTGTATTCATTTGAACAGTTATATGTGTAACGTCTGCTGCCCACTCCAAGTGAGCAATAACTTCCACGATGGCAACGACTCTCTCCATCTAATCCAGGGATATGCTCCCAACACAAAGTATGACACCTGACATATGTTTATTGCATATATTTCCTCTGATGTCCTGGGGACTAAGCAGATGGGCATAATCTTAAAAATATTTCTCATATGGAAAAAGATAAATGATTGAAAATGAATAACATCTGAGATCTGAGCCCAAGCTGTCTATTATAATGCTATTATGATTATGTTACATGTACTTAGAACAAATGCTACTTCTGTGGTCAAGTGCAAGCATGCTGTTAAAAATTTTTCAATAAAGAGGTTGGGAGTTCAAAAGTATTTCATTCTAGCAGCAATTGGTTAGGTACTATGGTATTACATTTTTCTTGACATTAATATCCTTGGGAACTGTCAAGCATGTTTATCTGATCAATTGTTCACTCTGTAACCACCTCTTTCTAGTGAAATTTGTCTTCCAGTGCTTAGGCATCAAGTTTAGACAGGGTTTTTCCATGGGAGGTGTTTGAGGACAGAAGCTATGCACCTCAGTGATCTTACTTGTGTATTTGTTTGCTGAGCTAAGGAATTATTTGAGGAAGTGCCTATATATGAAACTGCTTTCAAGAGATGTTTGCAAAGGTTTTTGTGGTTTGTGGCAATGAAGGCTGCAGCCTGGAAGAGCAGGAAGAAACCGTGTTCTATAAGGTCTTCTCTTCAACAGGTTTGACTATCTCCTCGAAAAAATTTAAACTATGATACAGTCATGGGGGTCATTTTTCAGGAAATGGGAGGAGGCTACTGCTGTCAAGAGAGATATTTTTTAAAGTATTAAAAGTTGGGCAGCTGAGACCCTTACAGAGGGACTGGATTTAATATCATTTTATGAACTGTAAAATGATTAAAACTCAATTTGATGGAATCTCATGGATTCAGACCACTTCAGGAGAGGAAGGGTGAAAGGAAAGACAATGAGGCCAGATAACACTTAAGGGAGTTTCAGGCAAGAAGTTTTTGTTAAGAAATAATTCACAATGTTGTCCAAGTGCCACTATAATACCTTTTTATTTTGCTTAATTTTTATATATATTTATTTACTTATTGTTACCTATTTTGGATGAAATAGATAGTCAGATGAAAAATGGACTTGGGTTGTCTTGGGCTCCCAAGTGACAAGAATGTGTTCCTTTTTCCTTACTAGCCTTCTTCAGGGGAGCAGAATTTCTGTTACCTCTGTCTTAATTTATCCTGCTCCTTCTTAGCATTCATAGCATGCATCCCGTAATTCATCCTGTCATTACTGCTCTTCCACTTCTCTGGTTTAGGTAATAATGCCTAAATTTATAATCACCTCCTGACTGATCTGTCTGCTTTAAGCCTCTCCCTTTCTACATGCATGTGCAAGCAGGTACACACATGCACAAGAATGTACAACTATGCATACACATTCCCACACACTTACACATAAACACAAGACTGTCAGAATGATTTCCAATTAAGACAGGTATTGTAATGTATAATGTATTTACCCTGCTTTCAGTGTTTCCTTTTTAAAACCCAGAACTCCTACTTTTTTAAAAGATTTTATTTATTTTATCTTTAGAGGGGAAGGGAAGGAGAGAGGGAGAGAAATATCAGTGTGTGGTTGCCTCTCGTGTGTCCCCTGCTGGGAACTGGCCTGCAACCCAGGCATGTGCCCTGACTGGGAATCAAACCTCGATCCTTTGGTTCGCAGGCCCATGCTCAATCCACTGAGCTACACCAGCCAGGGCAGAACTCCTACTGTTAAGACTTCCACTAATTTAACCTCAATATCTCTGATAAAACTTAGCATGATATGCCATATATCTACCAGCCGTGTTATGGAAGCATTGTCCTCTCTGTCTAATTTGTAAACTGCCATAAGTTAGAGGGAACATTATATTGATTTCCACATCCCTAAATAACTAGGACTTTTTTTTTTTTTACATAATAGATGCCTAATAGATATTCGCTTAATGAAAGGGTGACTGCTTTCAGTGATTTTGAGGACTATCTCATCTAGGCCATAAGATGAATCAGATGTAATTATCTCCTTTCCTCACCCCTCCCCTTTTTTGTCTCCCTGTGAGATGAATTTTTATAAAAACCTTCAAAATGATCTATTCATTTCTCATCCCTAGATAATTCTAAAGAAACTGTTTTTATTTTTTAATTAATTTTGTACCTATACTCTCTCCTGATCTTGTTCACATTGTGGCATTTCACACTGTAGAACACACAAAAACCCCTTTGGCCACATTGGGAAAACATCCAGACCTATTTCACATTGACTGAATCTCAAGAGGGCTGTTTCATGCCTCCCTGGTACAAGATTTCTTATACAGAGTATTCATATCCTCTGCAGTACATGGATTCCTATTAGCTTCAGTCAGAGTGAAGTGACTCCCCTTTGGTTCTGGACTAGCTTCTTGGGCAGGATCCAAACATTACTTATCCAAAATCTCTGAGACATACTACAATTCTGAAATGTCAGCCTTGGGAACTGCTATTCCTTCGTATAATCAGTGTTACATACAAAGCTGCAACACAAACACTACACTTCTTGAATCTTTCAGGAAGTGGTTTTTAAACTGTATCCCAATGATTTTTAGCCTTTATAAAAGAGTCCTATGTTTCCTATGAGAAAAGCTTCAATGTTTGCCGACTTTGCTTTTATCTATTTTATATAACTTGGATTCCAAGTAAGACTTTACTTTGGAAAACAGCATTCACCACAAAAATAAAATTTCCAAAGCTTAAAAATGGGTGAAATTGAATATAAGGAATAAATACAAAAATATGGAGCCTGATACTAACTTTAAGCAATTCTTCAAGTATTAGAAGCTTTTATAACCTCCTTTCTATTCGTTCTTAATGCCCACCCCAACTAAAAGTGATTTATGCAGGCAAAATTTTATTGCTTTCTTTCACATGCACTTACCCCTCATAAAATGGGTCAAGATTCTATGGGTATCACTGAGTCCCTCTATGCACCAGATAATAGATATGTTGCTAGTTATAACAAGTTCAAAAAAAACAAACAAAAATTATGTATAGTTCTTACTATAGTCTGAATATTTGTGTTTCTCCAAATAAAATATAAATGCTTACATATGAATTTACAAAGGTGATGGTATTAGTAGATGGGGCCTTTGGGGGTAATTAAGTTATAAGGGCAGAACCCTCATGAATGGGATTAATGCCTTATAAAAGAGGCTCCACACAGATCCTGTTTCTTCTGTAACGTAAGGCTACAAGGCAAAGCCTGAGACCTAAAAAAGGACCTCCACCCCCAACCATGGGCACCCTGATGTCAGAACTTCACCCTCCAAAACTGTAAGAAAAAAATTCTGTTGTCAATAAGTTACCCAGGCTCTGTTATTTTGTTGTATGAGCCTGAACCTGTACAGACTAAAGGAGTTCCAAACCACATGTATCTTATTCTCTAGTCAGCATTATATTTTGATATATATCTTTTCTGATTAGGAAGAATCTTTGGTTGATTGGTTAGTTGTTTGCTTGTTGGTTGGTTGATTCACCCTTTCTTCAATTTGACAAGTAAGATCATAGCAGTGACTGGTTGTGTTGAGAGCTAGTGAGATTATGAAGTATGCTAATTGTTCTTGGGTAGTAAAGTTTTTGTCAGTTATGTGTTGCCTCCCAGTTCTAAACATAAACTGATTACTTCTGCACTCATCCCATACTTAGCATTTCTCTTTCATTTTTCTCTTACATATTTTTTCTGCAAACTTATTGTACTTCCCTATGTCTGTTGAGGACAGAGATTATTTCTCACCCATCTGTTAACTGCTCCATTCCCTACTGTTTCTAGTGCAATTACTTTCACATATAGGATACTAAATAATATGTCTGAAAATACCAGTTATTATATTTCTGCATTTCTGACTGTTCTGGTGAGGAAAATGATTGAGGTATTGCAGGGTTTGGTTTTGTTTTTTAACCACATGCCAAGGTCTATCAGGTGGAAAACTATTTTTAGGAGGGATATTATGTCAGCAATTTATACATCAAATAAAGGGTTAAAGTAAGTGATCTCCAAAGCTCCTTTCACCTCTTAATTTTTATGATTCTGTGTTATTGCACAAGGGTGCACTTTTATAAACAGAAAGAATGTTTGCCTTGGGTTTTAGGCTTTCACATCCTTCACTTTGAGTTTTCATTAAATTGACTAGAACCATGAACACAATGGTCTTTGCATTTTACTGAAAGTGCCAAAAAACATGGCTCTGCTTTTTAGAACAAAAATGCCTTCATCATGAGCTGTTTAGTAAAGATGCCTGCTTACACCTCTATGACACACACTTTGACTCAGTCTTTTTCATTTTTGGATAAAAATAAATATTCTAAAATGTGTCTCTATGTGATTCTGTTTGAATGTGTTCACGATGCCTCGGATCTGTTTTATCTTCACATTCTTTGGGCATACACTTCTTGTACAGTCATTTAATCAGTATTTCTTGAATAGTCACTGGCTTCCCAGCACTGCTGTAGATGCTTTGATAGAGTCAAAGAAATAAGATGGTATGTGATTGGCCTTGCAAAGCATGGTCTAGTTGGAGAGGCAAAAAAATAGAAAGAAAGAAAAGAAAAGAAAGAAAAATAAAGAAGGAAAACCCAAAGACTGATAATCTTAGATATCGTAGGAAAAAGTTTGATATACTGTGAGAAAGGATTACCAGCTACACTAAAAATATGGTTCTGGTGGTGATTTTATTTAATAAGGAAAACTGCTTGGAGCCTAGACTTGTTCTTATATTGATTAAAAGGATATTTTTGAAGGTGAGCACTGGAGAGGTAGCATAAACCAATGGAGAAAGGTGAAATACTGAAGAATAAGGTCAGGTGACAGGAAATAGGTTGAAGCAAAGGATTATGCAGACATCGTCAAGTACAAAGAAGAATGAGGAAGAGAGTGGTGGATGGACAAGATGATGGGAGATTTTGAGAGTTAATTGGTAGAGTTTGAATATGATGTTGATAGATAGCAGAGAGCCGATGTACATAATTTGGATTAAGTGAATATTGCATTTGAGATAGACTTAGTTATACGAGGTATGTCTGGAAAAAGTCCAGCCATTGTTAATACAATGAGAACAGCTTGCAGCACATCAATATAATCTGGCAGCCAAGGAGCATGGACTGGAATGTGCATGCATAAACAGTGACAACTTCACTGTACTATTCAGTGAGGGTAGTAAATGCCATTGAGTGAGCATGTGTACTGTGTGGTTGTGGCATTCAAAATGACTGAGCAAACAGAGCAATGAATCTGTATCAAATTTTGTGTTAAGCTTGAACATTCTTCTGTGGAAGCTATTCAGATGAGTCAGAAGGCCCCAGCTATGGGCAACAAGTACTGGCAGTTTCATCATGACAACATGCCTGCTCATGCATCACATCTCATGCAGACATTTTTGGCAGAACATCACCAAGGTGACTCAGCCCCTCTACAGCCCAGATTTGTCACCCTGCGACTTCTGGCTTTTCCCAAAACTAAAATGGGCATAAAGAAAAGAATAAACAAATGGCATCTCATCAAAATAAAAAGGCTTCTGCATGGCTAAAGAAAACAGTATTAAAATAAAAAGAGAACCAACTATATGGGAAAACATATTTTCCAATGATACCTCAGACAAGGGTTTAATATCCAAAATATATAAAGAACTTACACAACTCCACTCTAAGAAGACAAGCAACCCAATTAAAAAAATGGGCAAAGGACTTGAACAGACACTTCTCCAAGGAGGACATAGAGAGGATCCAGAGACACATGAAAAGATGCTCAATATCGCTAGCTATCAGAGAGATGCAAATTAAAACCACATCGAGATACCTCTTCACACCAGTCAGAATGGCCATCATACACAAAGCAACAAACAACAAGTGTTGGAGAGGTTGTGGAGAAAAGGGGACCCTAGTGTACTATTGGTGGGATTGCAGACTGGTACAACCACTATGGAAAATAGTATGGAATTTTCTAAGAAAACTAAAAATGGATCTGCCTTTTGATCCAGCAATCCCACTGCTAGGATTATATCCTAAGAGCCCTGAAACACCAGTCCAAAAGAAGCTATGCACCCCTATGTTCATAGCAGCACAATTTACAATAGCCAAGCATTGGAAGCAGCCCAGGTGCCCATCAGTAAATGAATGGATCAAAAAACTATGGCACATTTACACAATGGAATTCTATGCAGCAGAAAGAAAGAAGGAGCTCCTACCCTTCCAACAGCATGGATGGAACTGGAGAGCATTATGCTAAGCAAAATAAGCCAGGTGGTGAAAGACAAATACCATATAATCTCACCTTTAACAGGAACCTAACCAACAAAACAAACAAATGAGCAAAATATAACCAAAGACACTCAAACTGAGAACAAACTGACAGTCACCAGAGGGGAGAAGGGAGGGAAGATTGGGGAAAAGGGGAAGGGTTTACAGGAACAAGTATAAAGGATACATGGATAAAAACTAGGGGGGTGGAAATGGGAGGGAGGTGGGGAGGGCTGGGGCAGTGGGCTGGGATGGGAATAAAAGACAGAAAACTGTACAAGAACAATAATTAAAATAAATTTTTAAAAAAAGAAAGGGAAGAGATTCCAGACTATCAATGAGAATCAAGAAAATATGACAGACAGGATGGAGATTGGGAGAACTGTGTGAGGTCCCAAGATGCCTACTGTGAAGGAGACTGAGGTGACCTTGTTCTATGTACAATGTTTCTTGTATCTTGTATCTTCTTTTTTTTAAAATTATTTATTTATTTTAATTGTTCTTGTACAGTTTTCTGTCTTTTGCTCCCATTCCAGCCCACCGCCCCAGCCCTCCCCACCCCCCTCCCATTTCCACCCCCACTAGTTTTGTCCATGTGACCTTCATACTTGTTGCTCCAAACTCCTCCCCTTTACCCCTGAAATTCCCTCCCCTCTCCCCTCTGGTGACTATCAACCCCTTCTCAATTTCAGTGTCTTTGGTTATATTGTGCCTGCCCGTTTGTTCTGTTGATTAGGCTCCTGTTAAAGGTGAGATCATATGATATTTGTCTTGTATCTTCTTCAATAAGCGTCTCTATTTTCCATAGTATATGGCTGGATACTTTCTGGACAAACCTCATCAGCAGAGGAAGAACAGAAAGATAAGAAAGCAACTGAAGATTGGACACAAAAATATATCCTATGCTATAATAAGGAGTTCTTTATCACAATTATAGAAATGAAGGGATACAAATGACATATGACTGGATTTGAGGATCTGATTTGATAATTTTATAGACTAATTATTTGGGGTTCTTAGTGAAGTTATCAAGTTTTCTTTACTGAAATAAAATGCCTCTGGTCTATGAATAGGGCAGAAGAATGAGCATAATGAAAAAACATAGCTTTTATGATTGCTATTATTATAAATTTGCTTGGAGATTTGAAGAGAGAATAATAATGTCAATGTGGTATTTTGTGGGCCAGCACTAAATTAAACAGCTATTGATACCTGAGGATAAAGCTCATAGAATATTTAGGAATTAGCTCAAATGAAAGGCAACATACAAATGCAAGGTGTCAGCACCAACGGTCATAACAATATTGGTTGTAATTGTTGTCTTTGGAAGTTTATAAGAACTAATTGCAGTGGTAGCTCAAACCACAGCCATAAACTGTAAGAAATAATCTCTGGAGTTATAATATTAAATATGTCTAAAAGCAGCTAAACAGCCCTTGGGAATAAATGAAACTGCTTTGATTTTTACATGTGACAATGCACAAATCTGGCATTTTCTGATTTGGAAAAATTCTGAGTCTGGAAATTAAACTGTCAGAGTTGAAAAGTATTGGAATGTGAGGGCCAAAAACTGTTTAATCAAAGTGCTAGATGTTTTTTCAAAAGGGGTAGAAAATAGATTGTCCAATAACAATGTAACTGTATGAAATGTATCTTTGGAACAAGGAAAGATAGAAGAGGAAGAAGGTACAAGAAACTGGAGATTGCTTTTCCAGTAGTTAAGAAAAAGAAAATATTTCTCCTCTTTCTCCTTTTAATTTATTATGTCAGATATACATCAGCTGGTAAATGAACTCTGTCTTTACCTTGCATTAAAAATCACTTGCCTTTAAAATTCTTTTATAACCCAAATTTCTGGGTTTTCAAAATATTTGGTGAAAGATGAAAATACATTATATATATCATATCAACAGAGAAGAAGAGGGAAGAAGGGAGGGAGGGAGAAATACAGAGATAGAAAGAGAAAGAGAGGTTTTTCCTTCTTTAAACAGTTTTATTCCTGCTGTAAAGAAAGTGGCAACAGAAGGTGATAGCGAGTAGTTTACATATTGTTAACTCTTGAATTATTAGTGGACATTTGGTAGTGGACTATAAAATCTAGAGTTACTATTAATATTTTTCCTTTCTAAAAAAATATTTTATGTATTTATTTTTAGAGAGGGGGAAGGGAAGGAGAAAGAAAGGGAGAGAAACATCAGTGTGTGGTTGCCTCTTGCATACCCCTCGCTGGGGACTTGGCCAGCAACCCAGGCACGTGCCCTGACTGGGAATGAAACCAGGGACACTTTGGTTCGAAGGCCAGTACTTAATGCTTTTTTAATGGATCTTTGTTATCCATAAATCGATCAGTGTTTAGCCATTTAACTGACAAGTCGAAAAGGCCACAGTATATGAGCTCTGTTCATCCAAGTTTTGAAAGAAGCAATTTAAACAAATACAGTGAGATTTAACCAAATATGGGCTTCCTCTGCTCAACCAATGATTAGGACAGCTAACCTGGCCTCTTTAACATAAAACTCAAGCATGTTGTAGTAAGTAAATATTAATATTTTTGAGAATTTAATAGATAGCACTATTAACAATTGACTTGACTTTTGGCATCTTATTTGAAAAGGGTATTATACTCTTTTCTCTCTTTCCAAGTATTTCTTTCCCTGTGTCCCAGTAGCCATTGTAGGTGGAGAAACTGTGCTCTGTTTCAGGTCATTTAGGGTATGGGGAAGAAACACATCACTCAACAAGGCAAACATAAGTAAACTGATCCTTATTTTGAGGTTATTGAACAAAGCTTGAATCATAACACACAGCATCAATAACAGTAATGATTCTGGAAGCACGTTCTTGAGAGAATCTGAGAGCAACTAGGTAGTTAACATTCCTATCTCATAACCTCTCTACAGTATTGCACTAGCTTCCATGGGAGTTTACAGATACCCTTAAGCCGAGGTTCAAAGTTGCCTTGTATCCTCACTGCATTTTCTCCTTTCCATCACATGATTAAGCAGAAAGTATTAGTTCTTTGGAAATCCCCAGTAACAAATTCCAGACATTTGTATCTGGTTCTTGCCTGTTTTACCTCTCGCAGAAGTGAGAGATACTGATAATTAGGTTAAAAGAACCTACAGAGGTCTCAATAAAATTTGAAAGTAAAACCCTAGAACAATGAAATTGTTAAACATCCAGTTTTATTTCTCACTTAATCTGCCTGGTGAAAATTTAAGCCTTTTTGCATCAAGTTATAGAAGACTATGAACAAACAAACAGCCTGCTACAATTTCTACATTGTCAGAGATCAGATCTTCTTTTCACCAAACTATAACTAGAGAGTTGACTCTTGAACAATGTGGGCACATGGGGTACTGACCAATACACAGTTGAAAATCCTCACAAAACTTTTGACTCTCCCAATTAACTATAATTGTCCATTCGTATGTGTGGGAAATTGGTTCCAGCATCCTCCCCACCCTTGAATACCAAAATTTGCTGCAGCTTAAGTGCCTTATAAAAATGGAATAGAACAATGCATATAGTTGGCACTCTGCATCCTCCGAATCCCAGAGGCAGGTGGAAAATGCTGTTTTTCATCCACAGTTGGTTAACTCTACAGATGCAAAACCTGGGAATACTGAAGGTTGACTGTATATGTATTTAAAAAAATATGTTTACAAGTGAATCCGTGCAGTTCAAACCCTTTTTGTTCAAGGGTCAACTATACTTGACCAGCACCTGACACAATGTGGAAGATCAGTTAATACTTGTTGAATAAATTTGGGGAGAGGGTGTGATAAAACTGTTCTCTCTTTATAGCGTTGGTGGTTACATGGTATTATACACTTGTCAAAATTAATGGAAATGAACACAAAGTAAATTTATTTTATTGTATGTAAATAAAACTTTTTGAAGGAAAACATGCTCACCTTATACAGGATCTATGCATGTCCATTCACTCTCTCCTTTATTCACAGCTATTTTTTGAGGAACCACAATGCACTGGGCATTGTGATGAGCTCCAAAGACATGCAGATAAATGAGTTCTTCCCTGCCCTTCTAAGGATGGCCCTCTCTTCTCCAACTGCTCCATTTACTCCTATCTCCCATGGTTTCCTTTTGTTATCACTTTCCTTATCACAGTCCATGGTTTGTGGTTACTTAGAGAACAGAAGGGTTTGGAGGTGCTGGAAGGTTCTAGATCCTTTGCGTTCAGAGATGCTACAGCAGACTTAACTAAGGGCTAGTTTGAAGTCCTATTTCAATGATATCATGGGTGACAAATAGTTGTACAAATAGAGTTTTAAAAAAGTGTTGCTGAAAAAATATGTTCCATGTTTAAAATAACAGGTAAAAATAAAAATAATCAGGTAGGTCTCACCTGCAGTTTAGTTAATGGATTTTCATTAGGGGAGAACGGTAATGTGGTGATGTTATTAAAAGAATAGGAGAAGGAGTAAGAGTACTAGTACTTTGAGTGTGGTGATCAGACTTGGTTGCCTAATTTATACAACTCAGTTTTGTTGAAGTTTCTGTTCTCCCACATGACTAAATGAAAAGAGACCCCTTCTCGAGGTAATTAATCTAAACCAATACTAGTAATTTCATTCTGATTCTCATTGATTGACTTAGAATTAAAAATAGCAAACACTTATTAAACATACAGCGTGTGCAAGGTACTATCCTCAGTGTTTGCTTTGTATTAGCCCTTGCAACCAATTCAATGAGGAAGGTAGTATTAGTATTCTCATTTTATAGAAAAGGAATTTGAGGCACAGAAAAACAAAGAAACTGCCCAACAATGTTGGAATTCAAACTCTGCATCTTACTCCAGTTCCCATGCTCTTAATCACTATTTTATTCTGCATCTGACCCAATTCTGGCCAATGATAATGTAATAAAAAAAGTTGTTGGGATTTTCTCAGAGAGCTTCCTTGCACCTGAGAATTGAACCAGTGGAGGGAGGGAGGAAGGGATTACAAGGAGCCTCAGGGAGGCAAAGCCAGTGATCAGATAGATGTACCACCATGGAGCCTGCCCCACTTATGAGCTTCTAGTTACATGAGATAATAAAAATCCTCATGGTCTCAATCCTATCTCAGGATTTTCTCTTTTTTATAGCTAAATGCATGCAAGCAGTTATTAATGTATTGAATGCTAATCCCACTCCTTGTCATATAGCAAGTATGTTACATATATTATCTTATATAATGCTCACAATCTAAAATGGGTTTTATTATACTCCTATCCAGATTGAAGGTTAAACAGATAAACTACTTTTCCACAATCAGGTAGCGAGTCAATGGCAGAGGCCAGTATACTGGACACCAACATCCATGTTCTTATCACTGCACAACTGTCTTTCCCAATCATAAATATTATTTCATAATAAAACCTTCTTATCCAATGTCTGTTATACAAAGCAGGTTTTACCTTTTATAATGGGAAAGTCATCTATATCTATAACTCTATCTATATATAAATTCTGTTAAATTAGTCAAAGAGCAGTCACAAAGCAAGTACATTATACTGTTTTAGGCGACTCAGCAATCAGATTAAATTTTAAATACTGCTCACCTCTGATTGGCTTAGACATCAAGATAGGGCAATTGATAGCAAAAATGTCGACATTTTTCTTGCTTGAAAAAATTCCAAACTGAAATTTACTTATGGTAGTTTTGCCTATTCACATGATTAGTTTTAAATATATACAATATTTTACTGCTTGGCTTATCAAAGAAAAACTTGGACAAGTTTTGGGCATCTTAAAAAATGTGAGCATATAGTAAAGCACAGAGACATCCACAAGAAACACAAGAGCGGATTAAAGACAATCTGGAGAGTTGGCCAATCATCACGATTTCTCTTAGATGAGCTTTAAGCCCATCAATTATCAGTAGCTGTGCCCTTTGGCTAAGAAAATTGCCATTGCCTACCACTGGTGTTTACAGCCTGTAACTAGAGACAGACACAGGCTTTACTCAAATGCACATCTATTTATTTAAAAAATGTACTGAATGGCAGACATTAAAATAGATGAATCTAGTTTCATGAGACCTACTGACAGTAATCAGCAGCATGAGTGGGAAGAAAAATAAATTAGATTTTTAAAACCTTTTCAGCTGAAACCCTCAAAGATTCTTCTTATATACAAAGAATGAAATGAGTTTAAAGAAATACTGTTATCATTTTGGGGCTGTGCTTTTAAAATGAAGGACAATTTTTTAGCAATAAGTTGAAAGCTCGAGGGCTGCCCTCCTCAGCAGTGCTGACTTTCGCTGTGGGGAGTGGAGAGTGTTCTGTGGGCCTTGCTGGGCCCTGGACTTCCTGGAAACACTCGAAAGGACTGTGTTACTCACTGCTACATCTTTTTTTTCCTTTTTACTTTAAATAATTTATTTTTGTAAACTGTATTGGGAGGACATTGGTTCACAAAATCATACATGAGAGGCAGAGAAGGGAGAAAGAAGGGTGTCAGTTGGAAGGGAAATAGGATCTGCAAGCTCAACCTGTGGGAAGCACCTCAGCCTTCGGGGTCAGCCTTGCCCAAGCCTATGTCTCTCATTTTGTTTTTTGATAAGGACGCAAACTGGGAAATAGCAAAGGGTCTTAAAGGATGACTGTTCTACTACTAAATTCAGTAGAGGCCATTTAGAAGGAAAGAGCAATTTAAGTTTGCGGGGGTTGCCTTTTCAGGTTTTTTATATACCTTATCCCCACTAGTTAAGCATAAATGTTTAAAGACTTCTTTCTATATCTGTCCTTTTAAAGAAAATGTTCATTTTAGAAAGACACCAGTTAAAGCAGTAGAATTAGACATAGTATTTAGAAATACATAATGAATTACACTGTGCTTTTTGGTAACTAGAAACAACTTACAAATACCTAATCCATAATGGCTCCTTGATTTCCCCTAAGCATTAATCACCAGTGGTGGAACTTTAGGCACCAGTGGGGGAGATGCGCAGGTCATTGAAGCTGCCCTTTGCCCTCTCAACTCACACCACAGGGCCAGCACATCCTGCATAGCCAGGGGTATTCCAGTCAGTCTTGTCTGGACATGGTAAGTTAAATGCTCAGAGATCAGATGTGTGCAGAGGAGAAGCAGAAGAAAATGCCTTCCTCCTTATTACTTGTGAGGGACATTCTTAGAGATTGCAAACATCAGTATAATCTCATTAAAATTTTCTATCCAGTTTCCTGGATGGATTTTCTTCAAAGGTCTACTTCACAATCATGGTGAGGAGTAGACTGAGTAGGACAGAACTAACAGTAAAATGAGGGTGTTTTTTTTTTCCTTCCTATTTCAAATATAGATAAATGCCCTTTACTTTGTCGGAGATGCAACTAGTTCTGCCACCCACCATGGCATAGAGAGCTCCCCTCCAAAGGTGTCATCTCCTGTATCGGAATAGACCCCTTCAGTCAATAAAGAAATAGAAGCTCTCAGGGAATAGTGCCCCAAACAAACAGTGATGATGGGCTGATAGAGTCTGTTGTATTTCTTAGAAAAAGTAACAATGTGAACAACTTGTTTATATCCTCTAATATATCTTAAAACACTTAAAAATACTTGAAGATGAGCATTCTCTGCATTTGGCCTAGGTATATAGGATGAACCTTCTGAGTTTCATGGGACAAGGTTGTCATTCTTTCTTTGATCTGTCCCTTCCCTAGATCCCCTTAATTTTAGCTCCAGTTTTGTATGTTCTTTTCTTCTCACCACTGCTTCTCCCATTATACAGAGCTTTTCCTCCTGATTGCTACGCTTCTATTTCTCTTCTGCCTTTTGACTTCACACAATAGCTCTGTACATGGGATGAGGGTCTAGGAGTGTTGAGAACAATATATCTCTGAGAGGGCATGGTCAAGGACAGGATCTGCATTGCTATTGCTTACATCTGCTTAAACCATTTACACAGTGATGAGCTCATAGCAGGCATTGGAAGGATGCATATATGGATGGATGGATGGATGGATGGATGGATGGATGGATGGATGGACATATGGATATGGACCAGGCACAAAGGCTATATATGCTTCATAATATCCTGAGGTCTTTCTTTATCATTTTAATTCACCTTTATAGTTTTTGCACATACACACATACTTCCCTCCACCATTTTTGAAGAGTGGATTTGTGTAACAACCTCTCAGCCCAAATAATGCTGTGAAAAAAATATTTTACTCATATGCAATACAACTACACAAATTGCCTGAGATATAAGCTGAATAGGTTTGATGATGTAACTTCTGATCATAGGACCTTGCAAATGGACTCTCAATATCTACAGTAGATTTTTTTCTAGTACCTTTTGACTATGTGTTCTGGGAGCTGATGGTTGAATGCAAGTACATGAAGTGAGCACACACACACTCACACATATACATTTCGCCTTTTGGTGTTATTGTTGTCTAATTGTGCTGAGTGCCTGCAGTTGCTCATGATAATTTTTAGAGAAGGTATAGTACAGTCCCTAAGAACACAGAGTTTAGGGCCAAATGGCCTGAGACCAAATACCAGTTCTGCCACTTGCCAACTTCGCAAACATAGAAAAGTAACTAAAACTCTCTGTGGTCTTTGTCCCTCAATTTACTCATCTAAAATATAGGGATAATAATAGCATCTGCCTCCTCAGTTTTTTTAAAGGATTAAATATAGTATATAAAAAACTTAGAACAGTACCTGCTATGTGGCAAATGCTATATAAAGGGTAACTTTGAAGATATCAACTGGGGTATGGTTACAATAGCAAAAGGTGCTGAAAGTATTTTTTTCTCATAGTAACTATTACCTCAGTATATCATTTATTCATTGATTCAGCACATCATGGAATGTGCTGATTCAGATGTTATGGTAGTCACTGTTTCTGGATAAGGAATAAAACAGACAATTTCCCTGCCCCAACTGAACCTACCTTCTTGTTGTAGAAACAAAAAACAAGGACATGCACATATAGAGATGGAGAGATAGATAAAACTAAGATAGATAGTTGATAGATAGATAGATAGATAGATAGATAGATGATAGATATTGTACATAGATAAATAGATCTCAAGGCTAGAGATTATGTAGCAGGGCTAAAGGGATCAGGAGAGCTTGGGTGAAGTGGCAAGGCTGCTAAAAATTCAATGGGAGGAAACCAATCCTGCATAGAGTGGGAGATAACATTCTAGGGGTCAGCATTGTGGGGTTCCAGGTAATAAGGAACTTAGCATTTTTGCAGCATAGAGGGCAGTGACAGCTGATGAGTGAGGCCTGTGGAGTTGAGTAGAACCAGCCTATTCTGCTTTCATTTCCCTCAGAATTAAAGATAACCTATTTGGACTACCCTTAAATTCTCAAAGCACAGATAGAACCCCAGTTTTCCTTAATTAGCAATTATCTTCTATTTAGTAAATTTCTGAAAAAATAATAATGAACATATACATATATACGTATTTGTGCACACACACACAAAAGGCATATGACTGTCTTTAGTTGAGGTTTTGATTAATCCAGTTTTAATCTATCTTCCTAATTGTGCTTTGCTTTTTTACCTATTTCTTTATTCTACAATTGCTTCACTGGGCTGGGGGTCTGGAGGGCAAAAATATTCATTATGTTGCCAGCAAACAAGATGGGAATCACACTGCAGGGGATAAAATTAAATTTACAGCTTTCCCTTGTACATGTCATAAACTATTGATTTAACACCAGAGGAAAAGTCTGCAATAATGGGGCACAACTGCAATGTGGAGCCAGGCCTGGCCAAGGAGAGCTCACTGGTGACTGCAGATAAGCCAGGTCTGGGCTTCCAAGACCAGCTCCTCTCCCCAGCCAAAGGGGCTGGTAGGTAGCCTTGGCTGGTAGGTAGCCTTGGCTGGTAGGTAGCCTTGGTCTACAAGGTGAGTGTACAGAATTTCAACTCAGGACCTTCTGCCTGGACAAAGCATTGAGTGATCAATATTGGAAGGGTAGATTTGGGGAATGTTTACATCTACTATCCCTAGTACCTTAGACTTACATGGAATCTATTTAAAGTTAGAAGTGATGAATCAGGCTCAGAGAGGCAACAGTTGATGAAGGCTATCCACTTACAAGTATTAGTTAGAATTAGTTTCCTTTGCTGATACCTCAGTACTAATTAGGGACAGCTCCTTCTTGTTCCCCTAAAGCCATATACTTGGCAGATATATTGTTCCCTGGTATCAGCCTCCTTAAGCCAGAGGCTCCTTAAGAGCAGACAATGTGTCATGTGCATGCTTATATCTGAAGTGATGAGAAGAGACTCCAAAACATAAAGATGCCTCATATACTACGTTAGTTGAATTAGCAACCCAGTATTGATTTCAGAATGAGACATTAATTACAGTAACACATCTTCACACCCAAATCTTCACAGCAAAACTTCTTATTTGTGCTCACTCTTTTTCTAAAAAACAAAAACAAAACTATTTGGAATCAGGAATGAAAGAGAAGAGTGGGCTAGAATTTCACAGGATGTAAGTAGGCTATCTGTTGCATTGTTGGGTGTTAAATAATGTGACTGATATCCAGATGCTTGTTAACTGCATTTTGTGTAAGCACTTAGAACCCATACGTAAGAAGCATGATGCATAGTTGAGTTAAAAAAAAAAAAAAAAAAAAAAAAACCACCATTATCCAACAGTTGTACCAATATTTGGCACATTTGTGGTTCAGAGAGCACAGCTCAAGCTGACCTTGTTATATGAGCTTCCACTTTTGCATCTATAAAAAATTGTGACAGTCTAAGGAGTTGAACCCACAAAAGGGTGACTGCAAAGAAAAATAGAAGTGCCATATAAAGAATAGCTTTTAAAACATTAAAGTAGGGAATGGTGTACCAACTCTGATTACAAAGTGAGTCTTAAAGAACAAACCTATGAACTGAGCCCTCACTATATTCTGAGATCATTGGGGGTATATTCAGAAGTGTTGGCTCCAGAATCTATCTCTCCCCCCATTTTCTGACCAGAACCAGTTTTCTAGGGGAGATCCTCCCAAGAACCAGGCAATTTAACCAATTTGCACAGGTCATGAAATATGGCCAACACCAACCCATATACAAGACTTGTGTACTTACTGCCAATCACAGAAGTTCTAAAAACAGTTGTCTAAGAACATTTATTGCCAGCCACATGAAGCTGTCTAAGATTTTATTTTGGAAAGCAGTAATTAGTCTTAGACTAATACTAGAATTCATTTTCATATGCCAAATGTGGATGTGCAGAAAGAACCTTTGTCTCTAGGGGCAAAGGAGGCAGATCCATTAATGTTTTTTTCCCTGCCCTATTTTTTTTTTTTCTGGTTGGAGGTGAGTAATTTTGATATGATTATACACTCTCATTTCAGCATCCAAGTCCACTATGGCCCACCCCTGCCTGCCTAACCCCATCTATTTAGTTTGTGTGCACACATGGTTTTCAGCTTTTCTTCCTAAATGCTTCTTAGCACAGGTCAATAAAGGTAAGGTTTCACATCCATGCTAGATTGGCATAGGAATCCAACTAATTTTTGAAGGAAAACCCACTGTGTCTCATTTCTGTTTGGTGCATGAATACTATACACTGATGCACATTGATTTTTAATGTTTATTGGCACTAAACCTGTTCATAAAATAGCTTGAAATCTCAGTTTCCTCTCTTATGACTTTGCTGATAATCAGTGTTCCTACTATTTGCTTAAGAATCAGAAGTCTGTGGATTTGGTGAGCTTCTTAAGCCCATGGTGTAGCCATTTTTAACACCTAATCAAGGCTTATGTGCCTGACCTAATCAGCCACAAGCAGAATAGTCATGAAGGTAACTGGTGGGATCGCCACACGGTCCAACAACATACCCACTGCACTCTCTTCAGGCATTCTAAGTACAAGTAAATGGAGATAAACACAGATGGTTCATTTAGTTCACACTATGAATATGGTATTGCTTGCTATTTATAGACTGGGATGGGAATAAAAATGTTTACTCTGATAATACTGATAATGTAAAGTCATATTGCTATATTCACTTATGGATTGAATGGAAACATCCTGTAGAAAATGTTTTCTCACGCTGCTCTTACTGAGATACAGAATCTCTTGCTTCCTCACTGTATTGGGTGTAATGCAAAAGAAAACTGCATATTTCTTTGTTTTTCATTCTTGTCTCATAGCAAAATATACTCTAGAGCTGAACTCTTCTACATGGCAGCCTCTAGTCACATGTGGCCACTTAATTTTAAAGTAATTAAAATAAATAAAATTGAAAATTCAGTTATTCACCTGCACTACCTGCTTTTTAACAACCACATATGTCTAAGTACTACCTCATGGAAAAGCTTAGATAGAACATTTCTATTGTTGCAGAAAGTTCTATTGGAGAACTCTGTAAAATATTCTTTCCCTAAATGTGGTCTGGGCAATTGTTCCTTCTGCTTATTGAAAACACAAATTTTGAGCCCCATTCAAGACCTTTGCAATCAGAATATCTGGGGTGTGGTCTTCAAATCTGCATGTTAACATACTTCTCAAATGTTCTCTATTTGCAGTGAAATTTCAGAATGTTTCATAGTATGTCCTCACATCCATTATACATTCGTATACTACTCACCTAAATGTTGCCAGATATATTTTATTTAAAATAGTTTCTCTTACTTCTTTCTATTTTTCTTTTCTCTTTTTTTCCACTGAGATATATTTTTTCTCATGTATTTTGGGATCTATAGTAACGCCCATCAGGAGATTAATTACTAAATGGTTTGGTTGAAGTGACTAGCAAGAATCTTTATCTCTTCTCTTTGCTAATGTCTGCATTAACAAACAAAACCAAAGAATAAAATACAGAACATAGGAGCACCTGAAAAAAACTAAAAACTATCGCTGAAAATCTCATAAATCACAGTTCAAATTGTCAACGATGGCCTCTTCCTTTTGTCAGTTCTTTGATTGTTATTATCACTAGAAATTATAAAGAAATGTAGAGTCAGTGTCTCAAAAATGAAGAGACTCTTAGAAATCATCTCCCTCATCCTGCTTGAATTATGTCTACATCATATAATGATCACCTAGCCCTGGGATCCTACACTTTGCCTCATCATAAGAATAGTTAGGCTTGGGTCTTGAGTTAGGGTTAGGAAGTTCTACCGGTGATTTTGATAATCTGGCAGATCTAGAAACCAGTAATCTGGGTTATGAATGATCCCATCCAGTGGTCCACATTCACTGTCCTTGAGGCTGCCTACCCAAACTTCACAGAGTCTAATAATATCTTTTCTTAAATGGAGTTGAACTTGTCTTTGAAGCATCTATCCACAGGTCTTAGTGTTGCTTTTTATGTCTATATAGGATATGCCTAATTCTCCACCTAATATTCTTTTCCCAAAATGTACTTTCCCATTTGGTTCTACTAATCATATTCCTCCAGAGCATTCTTTTCTTCTGGTTTCAACTTGATAATTTTTGATAATCATTCAATTTTAGCTAGAGTATTGTGTTATCTCATCATACTCATCTCTGTTCCAAAAGATTTCCAGTTTGCTATCCTTTTAAAATGTAACACTCTGAACTATTTTTTTCTATCAGTAAAGCCTGACTTAATTTATAATGTTTAATAGCCATATCCCCATTGCTTCATACTTCCTGCCCACCAAAATCCTAGCACTCATTACATGCACTGCTATTCATCTTGTCACTGCTCCCAAAGCTCAAACATGTGATTTCCTAATCTCACTGGTGGTTTACACACACACATACATTCATACATACAAACACACTCACATATATGTCTTAGATAATGGATATAGATATCAATAATCAATATCAAATTATATGAATACTTTTTTAGATAAGCATAACAAACATTCCTTCCTCCAACCCCAATCTAAATTAGAAGGATCATTTGTGACCTCATGCATTCTTTTACTCATCTTTTAGGATTTCAACAGCAATATCTGTTCCTTCTTGTGACAGGTAGTACAGACTGATCTGATCAGTTTTAATATGAGTCAGTCCTAGAGGTCTCTTTTCCCTTCCTTCATTTTCTTTCCTGCAGTGTGGATTATAGGTTTGCCAGCCCCTGCCTGGGATCTCTGAATGAGACATAAAAAGAACTGGAATTTTCACCAGCGTCCTCAATCACCATTATTAAGTCCAAAGAGCACATCCTGTACAGGAAAATTGCAACAGCATATGGGCAGCCCTCTGCCCTTCATGTGTTATCCATCACATTACAGAGCCCTGCCACATGTTCCTGAGCAGCCAGGGGTGAGGTTGGCTCGGTGCTCACTGAGGAGAGCCTCTTAATCTGTTTTACAGCAAACAGTTTTGCAATTACTGTGGGCATTGTGGACCCAGCTGATATTTGAGCTTTGTCTTGACAAGTCTGTAGCAAATAAACATATGACACAAATATAGTCCATTGAAATTAATGAAAAAAGAAACTAGAAAGATGGAGAAAGTATTTATTGGTTATTGTTTATTGGTTATTGGTTATTGGTTACAAACTAAGAAGGAAAACATTTCAGCTCTTCCCTTTGAAGAGTTTTGATTTTGACTAATTTATTTATGTGTGTATGTATATATGTATGTATGTATGTATGTTTCGAATGTAAACTATATGTATCAAATATATATACACATTTAAGTTTCATACATATGCACACACACACACCTATGTTCATCAAATATTTATCAAGTACTTTCTTTATTTATACATTTTTAGAGAGGAGGGAAGGAAGGGAGAAAGAGGAGAGAAACATTGATGTGTGAGATAAACATAGATTGGTTGCCTCTCTCACACCCCCAGCTGGGGACCTGGCCTGCAACCCAGGCATGTGCCCTGACTGGGAATTGAACCAGCAACCTTTCGGCTCACAGGCCAGTGCTCAATCCACTGAACCACACCAGTCAGGGTTATCAAGTACTTCCTATAAGCCAGGCAACATGCTAAATGTTATTAAGGAAAAAGGTGATTAAAAATAGAACTCAGTGCCTGCCCTCATGAGAGAATCCAGTGAATGAGAACAGATATTAATCATATAGTCTCAGAGCTAAATATAAAATTGTAACTACCATAATGATCCACAGAAGCATATTGCACAATGGGTCTACAGGGGAGTGTTTTTGTCTTAGTCTGATTGATAAAGAAAGTCATTCATGGTGAGGCGACATCATGAATGCCTTTGAACTGAGATCTGAGCTGAGCTGAGATCTGAGGCAAACATTTTTCATACAATATACTTCAAATATGGATTAATTATGTACAAATCCTTTAAATTTAAGTAAAAAGTAAGTAGAAATAAAAAGGTTTTTTTTTTCCTTTACTCCTCAGTCCCCAAAGACAGCCTTCCATTCTTCATGGGGTACATACAACACACCCTACTGTGGAGACCTCTGTGAGGATGTTGATAAGCTGACTGAGCAAAATGAGTAGGGGTGGGAGAATAAGGTGTGTCAAGGTGCCCTGAAGGAGAAGGAAGTGAGGTATGTTTGAAGAGCTGAAAGGAGCCCAGTAGGAATGAGTGAGAGAGGGGACAGTTAGGTGACACTCAAAGAGACCTTATGTTCCAGACCAAGCAGGGCATTTGTCTTAGGTCATTAACTTAAGACCAATGGGATGCTGTGAAAAGTTTAATCAGTGGATGAAATAATTTCATTTCAGTTTTGAAAAGACCATTTTAATTCATTGTGGAGAATGTATTTTACCAGAGCATATTTAACCTTGAGCAACTGATTTTGTCAATGAATATGTTAAGATAAATCAAAGTTTATGAGAGCACTCTTTGTGATCCAAGCTTTGTTATTAAAAATGCCTTTCTAAATTAGTTAAGGTACATAACATACCAAATAGCATAACAAATATAATTGGTCTTGCTGTTCCTCAAGTGCATGAATATATATTTGTGAGTGATAATTATTATGACAGTGTCCATCATCATCATAGCTGTGAATCAGATTTCTTTTGACATACTGCTTTATTTTCTGAAAATATATAATAGAACAACAAATTTCGTACTTTACTGGCAATAATTGTTAATCCTTCAACCAAACTATGAGGTGCATAGACTTATGTTATAGTTATTATTACAAGTGATACCATAATAAATGAGCTAATTTGGGAAATTTGTCAATTTTTTTGAATAAGTGAACACAGATTTAGAATGCTTCATTTGCTAGAGCTCTAGTTGGTTGGTTGGTTTTGAAGATCTAAGAACAAAGATTTGACCACAATTTTGTGTGAAATTTACTGTGGTTTTCCTTACTCTTACTTACAGAACAAATCTACCAGATTTTGTTAGCCAAGGTAATAAATGAGTAGTTGCCAACTACTGTAAATGTGATAGTTGAGACTAGGTTTTCGTTAAAGGCAAAGTGTTAAAAGTACTCTTAAATAAATCTTACAGGATTGAAATAAGGGGTTTCTAGGTCAAGTGCCCCTTTGCCTCTTGCACTAGTTCTCCCCCTTAGCAAAAACTAAGTGATAGGCAATCTCATTGACACAACGTCAATTCTCCTCTTAATAATATGAGAAGCTACCCATAGTTTTCTATGAATTTGTAACCACATTATGGTTACCAACCTATAAAACTCCTTATTATTCTTAATTAAAGTCACTAATGTTTTTATGTACCATCATCATTCTATAGAAAAATAAAAAAAATAATTTTATACACACCGCTACACTGAAGTTGGAAAATGAACTGTAGTCCACTTAGTGAAATGGGATAATATGAGGGTTTCAGATGGATCTTATTCTTTATCTTTAATCAATACAATCATTATTGGAAAATGTGCATCCAGTACTATTTTCATCCTTGGTGAATTCTTTTGCCTAGTCAATTTACTGAAGAGATGGCACAGTCTGATGACTCATCTCTTCTTAGAAAAACACTAGCCCTCCAAGCATACAGCATAATTCAGAGCCGTTATTCAGAAGATACCCTGCAGAGCTGAGCTCCGAAATATGGAATTACTCTCATTTTCCTATAATCCAGATGAGTCATTAGCTGAGTTATACAGGTACAGTCTGAGAAACCCCTTTGAATTCTCAGATGGTCTGGGGTGGCCAGAATATAATGGAGGGGCTTCAGCTTTGGAGGAACTTGAGCGGAGCATGAAATCAAACTCAAAAGCATTTTGCAAAAGTGCATGTAATGGCTCTAAACATTCATATTTTTTGAGCAGAAGGTATTTTTCATTTTAAACATTTTTCTGAATATTTGTATATCCTTAATATAGTTCATTTTAAAAATAGGAAGGATAGTTTTTTTTTAATTATCTATAATATCATGGAACACTGGTAATATTTTGGCAAATTTACTTCTAATCTCTTTTTAAGGATTGATTGATTCACTTGTAGAGCTAAGACCATGCTCAGAGCCTCATGTTTCATAGCCTGTAAGTGACAAGAGCCAGTGGGATAGACTACAGAGATTGAATGTTAGTCCACACTCTTCTAATCATGTGTTTATTACTTCAAATAAGTTGTGTGTGTCTGTGCATATGTATAATAAATTTTACTTCAGGTGTTATTTTCCTGTTTTGCTAAATAAGTAAATTGGACTTGATGATCTCTGGATCTCCCACAGGTCCTGCCTCACATGATTTTCTGTAATTTCAATTATTAGTGTTAGAATTTAATCTATATCAAAATACTGACCACATGATTTCTCCCCTTGTGTATCCGGATGCCTAAAACAGTGAGCCTGGCACACAGATGTTGCCTGCTCAATATTTATTGACTGATAAATTGCTACAATGAAGGATCTAAGTGGAGATGTAATCGATACCCTTTCTAAGTTACACAAGCTCAGTTTAGTACAACTGAGGCACCATAGAGCACAAGGGTTGAGACAGTGCAGCATCATGGTTAACAGGGCAGATTCTGCAGGCACAGTGCCTGGATATACACACTAGCTCCTACATTAACCAGCTATCACCTTCTTCACATTCCTTAGCTTACAGCTACTGTTTATATCTTAGAATGGGGTAACAATTGGAAATAAATCTCAGTTATTATTAGAGAAAAATAAATTTATATATGAACAGCACTTAGAAGGTTGCTTGGTACATGGTAAAGTCCTCAAATGATACTATTCATGGAGTGTATCACAATGAGGTAAACCCAAAGAATGTCCTGGCATTTAAAAGGTTTACAACATAATAAGATTAAAATAACTTTTTCACCAAAAACTTGTGTCAGACCTGATCTGGGGCAGGAATTAAACAAACTTGGCGAGAAAGAGTAAAGTCCAAGGGTTTTCTTAGAATAGAGGTAAGAGATAGTTAAGTAGGCCCAATGTTAGGTCTGGAGAGTTCAGAAAAAGAAAGAGGGTAATACTGAATAGAAATATAAGTAAATTCTTATTCCTTTGTTCCCCCAAGTAATTGCTAGTTTTATTATGGCTAGAGTCTTGCGTGATTTCTGGATGCCTTTCTTAAAACAGAGCAGCCTTCTTC